>JAHKKF010520421.1:0-12237 GCA_019740295.1 Labeo calbasu | reverse complement strand
AAAAAAATATAAAATACTAAAATAAAATAAATACCATTATGTACAATGTTATTATGTAAACCACAATGCAAAATAAAATAAAATGTAATAAAATAATAAAATAAAATAAATACCCTTATGTACAATTTTATTATGTAAACCATAATACAAAATAAAATAAAATTTAATAAAATGAAATAAAATAAAATGTAATAAAATAATAAAATAAAATAAACTAATAATAAAATAAAATAAAATGTACTCAAATCAAATCAAATAAAAAATAAAATGCAATAATAAAATAAAATAAATACCATTATGCACAATTTTATTATTTGAACCACAGTACAAATTAAAATAAAATTTTATAAAATGAAATCAAATGTAATAATAAAATAAAATAATATAAAATAAATACCCTTATGTACAATTTTATTATGTAAACCATAATACAAAATGTAATAAAATGTAATAAAATGAAATAAATACCCTCATGTATAAATTTATTATGTCAAAATTAAAAAAAATTAAATTATATAAAATAAAATAAAATATGTACTCAATTGACATTATTACTGTTTCATTCTGCTTTAAACACTGGTTGAAAATCTTGAGATTAATCACAACAGAAACACTTCAAAAGTGCCGTCGCGTTTACTGTTGTTCTGAAAATTTCCATAGGCAAATTCAGTAATTTCAACAGGAATTTACGCAATCAGGAATTTTTCTCTTATTGAGAAAAATAGTTTGAAAACTCCTATTCTATTCATGTATTAAGATACCATGTCTTCCAAAGCTGGTGCATGCAAGTCATGTCCAAAAGAATCGCATTTAAATCTAATTAAAGGCACACAAACAGCATGTCTACAGCGTCTTTTTTAATGGTAAATTTGTTCAAATTAATGGAAAGATAATTTTTTATTTAGAATAAAACTAATCTAAGTTGCATTTAAAAAATACCATGGTATCGTACAATTACTATAGAATGTATACTTTAATTTACAGCACCTTCATATATTCATAAACACCTTACATGCATTCTTTAATCATTTAGTAGACAAATAAAATCTCTAAAAATCTACTTTAAACTGCTAGTAAATTTAACAAATTTTACAAAGAAACAGCAAGCATAACATTGACTTAAATGTGACATTTTGAAGTGGAAAAGCTGAAATAGTATTTTTTGTTCAAATATAATTCAGAAATCTTATTTTTCACAATGCATCTTGCTCCAACCGAAGTGATTTGAACGCACCTGATGTCATAATTACGACTTCCCAGGAGGACTTGAATGCACCAAATGAGTAGGTTATAACCAGGAAATGACAAGAAACTATAATCAGGAAATGACAGCATACTGCACAGCAGCTAGCACTACGCTAGTATTCCATTGCAAACACAGACTGGTGCAGAGAAAGTCTAGACAAGGTTGAGAGAGACTTTCCAAACATTAGTAAAAGTAGAGTCTAGTAAATGCACCACGGCTGTCTTTTTGCTTCCTCCAGGGCTGCTTTCCCCAGCGGGGCCTGCCATGGGAACGCACATCAGAAATAAAGTGCTGGTTCCTGGTTGCTAGCGTTCCCGCAAGAGCTCTATAAATAAGCAGCTGCGCTAGCGGGTGCAAGCTGTAGTCACTGAGCCGCAGAAAGACAGAGAGAGAGAAAGAGAGAGTGTGACAGATGACTCGAGTTGATGGGACTGCAGAGGGAAAACCCTGATGTGTCCTCCACACACCAACACAAGGGCAAACGCATTGTCACCCTGACTAGCGCTGCCCAGGGAAAACACGGCTGAGTGGCTAATGGCCTGGGAGAGGCCCTGGACATTCATTCACCACAACTCAGACCCCGTAATCAGAGGACAGGAGAGAGGAACGAGGCCTCCGAGACAGAGGGACACCGAAAGAATTAGCGAGGTGAGATCGTAAATGGCGAATGATCCCGTGAATGACCGATGGGGTCGCTAGGTGTGTTTGTAAGCTCAAATGTGTGACTCTTACAGGTCGGTGGTGTGCTCCGGCAGGTGAGGGGGGATTTTGGTGAGTTTGAGGTTGGAGCAGTCCACCACCGTTCCCTCACACCGACAGCGCTCGGGACAAACCAGGTCCTGGAAACACTCGCCGCTCAGACGACTGCGGTAGTCCTCCGCACCTAACAAACACAACAGACACAAACAGAGAGAGACAGACATTCAAACAGCTTATTCAACTCATCACACGCATGGTTAGATCTCACAAAACCTGTCAACCGCATGTCCAAGTCACCTAAAAATCAAAAATCAAAAGAAATAAGAAACATATTTGCATAAAATGAAGTCTTTTTGCACTGTGACATTATTTTCAGGACAATTAAGCACTTCCACAAAAAAAAATAAAAATAAAATAGCATTTATACCTCAAGATTTCTGTATATATGAATTTAAAAGTTTTTTTTCTTTGCTTTTTGGTTGTTTTTTGCAATTTAAATAATGGGAATTACAAATACATTTTCAAAGTAAAAAGTCTGAAATTCATTAGACTAATGATAATTTGTGAGAAATGTGCTACATTGTGCTTTTTAAAATTACATATTAGTGAAATATATGAACATGTTTTACTTATTTTTCTATATAAAAGTGGTTATAATACAGTTTAATGTTAAATAATGAAAAGTATGAAAATAATCAGCAAGTAAAATTTCAGAAATGCATTAAAGTTATGTGAAATTTTGACTTTGACTTTGTAAATATGCAAAAAAGTTAAAATTTATGAACAATTTAAAATATTTATCTATGTAAAATGTAAATATATATGCAGATTTTTTGTGTGCCTGTGTGAAATATACAAAAAAATTTACTTATTTTTCTATATTAAATGTAAATTAATAATGTACACTGTTTAATTCAAAATAATAAGAAGTAGGAAAATAACAAAAAAAGTAAAACTCATAAATGCTTTAAAGTAATGTGACATTTTGAGAAAATGTGCTACATTGTCTTAATAATGGCTTTATTAAAATATGCAAAATTTATGAACAATTTCAAATATTTAACTACAAATGTAAATATATATATTTTGGGGAAATGTGCTAAATTGTATTAATAATGGCTTAATGACTTTGTAATATATATATATGTATAATTGTTGTGTTTGTGTGTGAAATATATGACAAATTGTACTTATTTGTCTATATTAAATGTAAATTTGTACTTTTCTTGCAAATATTTATATAAAAGTGGCTGCAAAACATTTTAATGTTAAATAATGAGAGGTATGACAATAATCTTAAAGTAACATTTCAGAAATCCATTAAAGTAATGTGAAATTTTGGGGAAATGTGCTAAATTGTGTTAATAATGACTTAATGACTTTGTAATGATTATAAAAATACATTTTTTTCTAAAAAATGTAAAATTTGTACTTGTCATGCAAATGTTGTAATCTTTATATTAAAAAGAGATGTAATACAGTTCAAATAATGCGAATTAGGAAAAAAAATATAATTTCAGTAAAATGTATCGCAGTAATGACAAATTATTGGGAAATTACAGTAATGGGAAATGTGCTTAATTGGCTTTTGAATCTACATAAAAAGTCTGCAAAATATATGACCAGAATTTTACTTATTTTACTGTATAAGATCTGTAAATTTGTAGACATCATCCAAATTAAAAAAAAAAAAAAAAGTCATTCACATCTTTTGCTTTTAGGGGAACACATGACTTGGTATTTTAAATGAGATTTATTCACATAATAAATAGGAATTAATATTAAAATTTTATTACACCAACAGACACGTCCACAAACAGACACAGGCTCTGTTTGCGAACACAACCTCATCGTCTGCATTCTTTTTTTTTTAAAGATAACGGCGTCATTGAGCGAGAGGTCAGGTATTGGAGGTCTGGCACTACGAAGTGTTTTGACAGGAAAACACAGGCAGTTTCTGCGTAACACGAGGTTCTGGCCGCCCGCGATAAGTCTGCTTCCCATCAGCCATCACTCGCCTGCCACTGTTTATCTTATTCCCACCATCTCCGCTCGGCTGCCCTGATGCTTCGAGCCAAATGGCCCAACGTCGACGAGAGCGACCTTAAAAAACGGCCTTTGAAACGCAGACGGAGAACACAGCTAGAGCTCTTCACAAGCGATCCGTTGTCCCCGGGTTAAAGAACGCCACCTTCACTCCTCATGGCGGCAAAGAGAGCTGCCACCGCACATATCCCAGAATGCCATGCTGTGTGCGAGTGTGTCCAGCGGTCCCTGGTGCTTGACGGAACCATGTGAGGCTTGTGTAGGCGGCGGCACATGGTTAGATCAAGCACAAGAGACAGCTGCACCAGAGGCCAGAGTGGAGGAGCGGAGCGGGACGGAGAGGCGGGGAGGAGGAGGAGGAGGGAGCAGCCAGGACACAGCAGCCAGGAAGCCGCCCAGAACTCTGGGCCACCATGCACACAGGCGGGCCGGCCCCTTTCCCCCGTCCCAGCATGGACAATACGAGGCCCGAAAAGACAGACAGACAGAGAGACAGACAGACAGACAGGGACTACAAAGACACACACATAAAGACATCGCAGAGGAGGAAGGAGTGGAGCGAAGCCCTCTGCCACCACACACACACACACACACACATAAAACACAGATTTTCACATGCTTGTAACGCCTGTGGAAACACACACGCGCTAGGGGCCGGTAGCGGGTTTGTGTGCTCTGGCGTTGCACTTGTTATTGTGCTGATATACTGACAGAAGTTTAATGAGAAAAACCTGTGGCTTAATATCAAAGCAAACAGCGACTGCACTTCTCCCACCAAATCAGTTCCCTCAGGGGCCCGTGCTTTTGGCTGCGTGTGGGGGCCGGTTCCGACTCGTAAAAACATCTTCTAACAAGGCATCTTCATTCTGCTTCAGAACAGCCAGCATTGTCCTATTAGCACTCTGAAACCTGGCAGTGTGTGAGAAGAACTGCTCCAGGCCAGAGTATGCCACACACACTCTCACACATACACATAGGAAAAGGAAAGGGACGTCATTGAATGTGAGGAGTCTCAGTGTGAAGAAGCATGTGAGCAGCAATTGGTGGGCCAGAACTCCAAGCCATCAACAAGTCACTGTGCACAACCTAGTGGGTGGGACGGGTGGGTGGCAGGAGCCTGCTTCTGATTCATTCACTTGATTGACTGTCTTTCGTAAGGTGTAAGTTCTTTTATAATGCTATCTTGGACCAAAAAACAACCATACGTTAGTTGTACACTACCACTTTCCACCTACTCACTGAACTGAAACAGGGTTTTTTGGCTACTGTACTAGTGCTTTTACATATTATACAATTTGTATTCAGCAAGGATGCATTCTATTGATCAAAAGTGGTGGTAAAGGCTCTTACATTGTTACAAAAAATCTATATATCAAATAAATGCTTTTCTGTTGTGCTATCAGCTCTTCAAAGAATCCTAAGAAAAGTATCATGCTTTTCACGTCACAAAATATTAAGCAGCACATCTGTTTAAAAGTGATAATAGTTAGGATCATGTGACACTGAAGACTGGAGTAACGATGCTGAAAAATCAGCTTGTATTTTAAAACTATATTCAAATAGAAAAATAATTTTTATTTGTAAGTAGGGCTGTCAGTTTAACACGTTAACTTAATTAATTAGTTAGAAAATATAACGTGATTAAAATATTTTAGCGCTGTTAACACACTGGTCCTGCCTCCAGACATGTACATCATCTTATATTTCATACAGTTGATTGCTGACAAATATGATGCAGGGAAACAACTCCACAAATGCAGTTATGCCCTAAAATTCAAGATACTGGTCAAAAAATGTCCCTGTATGTGTTTTGTCTCATATTTATATATATCACATATCACAAGGTCAGCAAGAGCAATATGACACAAGTGCTGATTTTGTCCTGATCACGAGGTTAAATGGGATTACTGAAAAAGTTTAGTAAAAAAGAAGTTGTTGTTTTATATTTTAAACACAATATTATGTCTTTTTGCAGAGAACATATTACCTTTGAAGCCATAGCAGAATTGTTGCGCGTCTCAGACGCAGCAATGTGTAGTTTCTGAATGAATCCGCACTTTTAACAAATCGTGTGAATCAATGATTTAAAAGCCTATTCATAAAGAGAGCCATTTACTTAATTCCTAAATGAATCAGCTATTTGAACGAATCGAATGAATAAATGACTCAAAGACATTTACCGCCACCTGCTGACAGATTTAGTTTCTTGTTTAGAGTATTATTTCATAAAAAAAAGAAGAAGAATAAAAATAACTCACCCTTATGTGGAACATGAAAGAAGGTATTTTGCAAACTGCTGGCTGTTTTGGTTACCAATGACTTTCCATTGAATAAACAAAAAATATTGAGATGCTTCTCAAATTATCTTCTGTTTTGTTCCATAGGTGATGTGTAATAAATTCTATGTTGAATCAAATAAAATATTTCTTTTATTTGTAATGTCTACTTGATACTTTCTCATTTAACACAAAAATAGCTTTAAATAAACTTTTGTGGGCATTTTCTCAAATTTATTTTGCGAGTTTAATTTAAATAATTAATCGAAACATCATGCAATTAATTAGACTAAAAAAATATTATTTTACAATATTGCTGTTTTAATGTATTTTTTTGATCAAATAAATGCAGCCTTGCAGATCACAAAAGATTTTTTTCAATGCTAACACTTTGATACATTTTTTAGAATGTCCAATTCAGACATTCTAATAAGTAACTTTGTAACAACATGTCAACTAGCAGTCACTAGAGTATTAGTAGACTGTCTGCTTAATATCTACCAACACTTTATTTTGATGGCTCATCAACAAATTTTTTACTGGCTACTAACCCTAAGTAGTTGCAAATTAATGAGTTGTAACATAGTTACTTAAAGTTATTGGAATGTTTATCAAAATGAAATATAACCTCGTTATAAAATGTAACCCTTTTATATATATAAAACACTTAAAACCTTTGAACGGTAGTGTATTTTGACAGCTTTTCTGTATTTAAAATGAGCAGCCAGCTACAAAGCTGCTGAATACTTGAATGTCATAACATTCTGATTTCTAAATGACTGTTTCTACGTCTTAGTGTGAATACATATCTGAGTGGACTGATTAGGGAAGCCTTGTCAATGTTGACTACATACTGTAGTATTCTGTTCCAATTAACTCAAAATACAAAATAAAAAAGCAATAAAATTCCTTTTTTAACAGTACATGTGTGTAGCTTTACCTGTGCAGCGGAACTTCTTGCCCTTGACCTGGCTGATGCGTTTGTTAGCGAGGCGGCGCGGGTGGCTGCATCGAGCTCCGCTGGTCTCAATTGGATTGTCAAACAGGTAGTCGGCCAACCACTTCAGATGACAGTCACACATGAAGGGATTCTGAGCAAGGTGTCTGCGGAGGGCGGACATAATGATAAATCAAAACGCTAAATTAGAGTCAAGGGAGTTTGTATAATCAAACAGTAATATCCTGTTATACCAATATGATTCATAAACATGAGCTGTTTTTTTTTTCCAGTGTAAGGTTTTCATTTGTTTAGTTACATTTATCTTACTGCTGTTAATGTTGTTGTTGTTTTCCCGTCTACTTGCAGCTAATTAATTGCGGGGTGAAGGCAGTCCTGCTCAACAGTTGCTTAGAGACTGGAGTCTCTCGGACTGAGTGTGGGTGTGAAGGACGGAGTGTTTATGTGTGCGTGTTACTCACAGTGTTTTGATGGCGCGGAGAGGGGTGAACAGGCCTTTGCTGATGGTCTGAAGCTTGTTGTCGTAGAGGGACAGCAGGTTGAGGTTCTGCAGGTCTTTGAAAGTGTTCACTCGAAGGCAGTTGATCTTGTTGGCATTCAGCAGTCTGAAAATAGAAGTAAATAGAAGTTTCATTACACATTTTTTTCATTAATACACACAGTAAAAACAAACAAAACTAAAAAAAAAAAAACTAAAATTATGGATTTTTTAATTTATGCTTATGATAGGCACTTTCTTACCAAATAATTTATAGTACAGAGCGCATAACGTCTAAGTGACAAAACCCGGCAAAGTATTGTGAAATAAATACTGACACTGTCAAAATGATGTATTCCTAAAATGAAATAAGTACTAGAATAAAAACAATGCAAGGACAAAAAATGTAGGAAAGAACAAAAATAAAAACAAAAGGCTAAAAAAAACAAACAAAGCAAAACAAAACAAAACAAAAACTAAAACAAAAACAAAACAAAGCAAACAGAAACATAACAACAAAAAAACAAAACAAATCAAAAACAAAAAAGCAAAACAAAGAAAAAAAACACAAAACAAGCAAAGCCAAACAAAACCAAAGAAAAAGCAAAGCAAACAAAGCAAAGTGAAACAACAAAACAAAAAACAAGCAAAGCGAAACAAAAAACAAAACCAAAGCGAAACAAAACAAAAACAAAGTGAAACTAAAAAAAAGGAAAGCGAAACAAAACAAAGCAAAGTGAAACAAAATAAAAAGCAAGCAAAGCAAAAACAAAACAAATCAAAGCAAAGCAAAACAAAAAGCAAGCAAAGAAAAGTGAATCAAAACAAAACAACATAACACAAAAACAAACAAAAAGCAACGCAACAAAAACTCACAAAAACTAAGCAAAACAAAAACAAAAAACACAAACCAAGCAAAACAAAACCAAACAAAACGCACAGCAAAGCAAACAAAGCAAAGTGAAACAACAAAACAAAAAACGAGCAGAGCGAAACAAAACAAAGCAAAGCAAACAAGTCAAAGTGAAACAAAACAAAAAACAAAGTGAAACAAAAACAAAGAACCATACCAGCAAAGAGAAACAAAACTAAACTAAAAAAACAAAAAACACAAGCAAAGCAAACAAAGCAAAGTGAAACAAAAAAATACAAAAAAAAAAAACAAGCAAAGTGAAATAAAACAAAAAACAAAACAAAACAAAGCAAACCATACCAACAAAATATATAAACAAAATAACCAAAAAATCAAAGCGAAACAAAGCAAAGTAAAGCAAAACAAAACAATGTAAATAGTTTAATTTCTGTAAATTTGCCATTGTGTCATGTATGCTGTTCTTGATGACTGGTGATTAATTATCATATTACAAAAGGATGTGATGTAAAATATTCATCTGCTCTGTTGAGCTTGTGCAGCATCAGTCACTCTATAAAAGCAGTGCGATGGGTCCAAGTGCATGTTTCCTATGGGTATTTTGTGAAAGACTTAAGAGACAATAAGGACTTTTTATTTTCAATTTGCCCGACTGAGCGGAAAGTGCTGCTCGCTCTGAATGTTTTTATGTTTTGCTTTAAAGTGGAGAGCGTGATGGTTGCAGTAAATTCAGTAATCGGCGCTGTATCAGTGTGTAGATTTCACTGTGCCACAACAGGGATAAAATTCACAGTGTGGGATCAACAAAGTGCTCAAAGCTCTGTGACTTGATGTAAGTATTAGAAACATATTCAGATCTATAGATGTAATTTACTCGGTTCACAGATCACTAATTTTAACAAAAGCGCAACGAATGTGTTGTCGATGCTGAGTTGCACCCATCACTCCTGTCATGTCACGCACTTCCAGCCGCCTTCGCGTCTCTCCCGTTCGGGCCGCCTGACAATTGACTAACGCAGTCATGTGCTTAATTACTGAAAGCCATTGTAATGAGGTTTTGTCTTGGAGCAAACGCATGCATCGTTAGTCTACTCACAGGGTGAACTAATTAGGTTTGAGTATCTCAAAAAAGAAGAAAAAAATAATAAAAACAAAAGAAAAAAAGAGTGAATAAAACCATACACAACAGAAAGAAACACTGAAACGCCAAAATAGCTTTGCGAAATTGCTGGAATGCCCTGAGGTGTACCTTTGAAAGGGTCTTATTAAGAAAATCCATTAAGGATGAAGAACTCTAATTGCTGAAAACACAGATAATTTGTGTCATTATGGCAGTTGACAGTGAAAACATGGGCCGGGCCGCTCCAGTAAATCCATGGCGTTTTAGAGGCATAATAACAGGTGATGTGAGCTTATTTTTGTGCCGGCGGCGGCGGCGTGTACGTTAAGAAAAGCGGAAGCCATCAGAATTTCCCCAAATCATTAGAATAAGCTGAAACAGGCCCATTAGAGCCGACAGATTCACCTCAATTTGGACCATTAAATGCAGAAATTATGTCTGAGCAATGTTTCCATGTCTACACAAATATAAGTAGGTGTGAGGGACATGTTTAGCAATCAAGACCAATTTACATGCTAATGATGTCGAGAGTGTTCCCCCAGAGGAAACGAGAATAAAACTTGATGCTCCTTTCAGCCAAAACACTACATACTCTCCTCACATCTTTAGGTGCTTTTCTTTCTTTCGTGAGGGAAAAGGGAGAAATGTTTTACCTCCTATTATCCAACAAGTCCATTTTTTCCACCAAAAACATTTGTTCTCATTGTGAAGCATACACACACATACAATGGGGTTCTAAAACAAAAAATAACTAAAAACATAATGATAATAATATTTCAAATATTTCAGTTACACATTATTTTAATTCTCACTATTAACCAACATGCGCATCACTAACATATTGGCTGTTTATTAGTACTTATAAAGCACATATTGATGCCTTACTCTGCATGACCATATTTTAGATCCCTTAATATTTAACAACTTAACTTACTAACTATTAATAAGCAGAAAATTAGGAGTTTATTGAGACAAAAGTCATAGTGAATAATTAGCTAATAGAGAGAATTAGGCTTTAAAATGAAGTGTAACCTTTTTTTAGGTCACAGATGTTCTCAAATCATGCTAGATAACATTTTGGGCTTTGCAACACTGCTATTAAAGTGAATGCATGAAATATCAAATACATAAATGTAGAAATTTTTCCAGTTAAACTGTTAAGAAACTAAGACATACGATAAAAATATATATATATATTATAATACATTTTTTAAAAATGTTTTGAAAGTCAATTCTGCTTACCAAGGCTTTTTTTAAACAAAAACAAACAAACAAAAAAACAGTTTTGCTTCTTTTTTGGTGGAAACTGTTATGAAAATATCAAATACAGAAGTTCAGAATTTTTTTCCAGTCAAACTGTTATAAAAATAAGATGCAAGATAAAAAAAAAATACAATTTATTATAATACAGTCACTTCTGCTCACCAAGGCTGCTTTTATTTGATCAAAAATACAATAAAAAATAGCAGGCTAACGTTGTGAAATATTACAATTTCAGTTAATGAGTTTTATATTTTAATATAAATTAATTTAATTTTAAAATGTCACTTCAGTGTCACATGATCCCTCAGAAATGATTCAAATATGCTGACTGCTGATTATTAGCAATGTTGAAAACAGTTTTGCTTTTTTTGGTGGAAACTTACATTTTGCAGCATTCCAAATATATATTTTGTCATTATATATTCATTTTTCATCAATTTAATGCATCTTTGCTGAATAAACTATTAATTTCTTTGAGTGGCAGTGCAAACAATAAAATAAGAAATAAAAACACTAGTGGTGAAAATTGGATCCCAATGTACAGTATATTCACACACACAGAAGTCATTATCTTCTTGACATTGAAGGTTATTGAGTCATAAATGCAGCACTCACAGCAGTTGCAGAGAGACCAGGCCATCAAACAGTCCCTTTGGGATCTCTGCGATTTTATTTCCATACAGGACCCTGTAGATACACACAGATACAATGTAAATAGAGAACAGTGAATCAACCCACAATGTCTCAATATGTCTAGCCCATGTGCAACACATCAAGCATGTATGTACCGTATCTTTCTTAGAGGGGCTTTCATGTTTTTCAAAAAAGCAGATGAGAATCATGAAAATGTTACATAAAACTAGTCCTCTGAAGTCATATGATACGATATAGCTGTATATGAGAAACAGACTGATAATTTTGTAAGAGAAAGCTGCTGTATGATTCAATTCAGAGAACTAAAAAAAATCAGAGAACTGAATCAGTCTAACTGATAAATGAATGATGATCTGATTAAAAAATGATTTAATTATTAAATAGTTTAAAACAATCTGATATCAAGACAATCTGTTCAGTGAATAATGACTTAAAGGAGAAGTCCACTTCCAAAACAAAGATTCACATATAATGTAGTCACCCCCTTGTCATCCAAGATGTTCATGCCTGTCTTTCTTCAGTCATAAAGAAATTATGTTTTTTGAGGAAAACATTTCAGCATTTTTCTCCATATAATGGACTGATATGGTGCTCTGATTTTGAACTTCCAAAATGCAGTTTAAATG
>JAHKKF010520420.1:0-42482 GCA_019740295.1 Labeo calbasu | reverse complement strand
AAAATGCTCATGTTGTCTTTTGTCCCCCTTTGCCCTCTATAGTTCAGCTGTGAATGTACATTGTTTACATTTGGTTTTCACACTTGTGTCTGACTGCATTAGATACAAGCTGTGACAGCCACACTGGTATGATAGTCTTGTACTGATCGTGTTGCAGCTAGCTGGCAGGTGTACAGTGGATAAACTCTAACATGAAGCTTTTTGTGGTCCATGTACCTCCTCTGCTCTGCCTCTGGATGTGGAGAAATCTGAGACGCGGAAACTGGGTTGAGCCAATCGCACGATGCCTGAGCTAAGCACATCTGGAATCCAACAACATACAGCACTCGCAAACCATTCGCAGTCTGTAGACCTCAGTGGAAAAGGGAGAAATCTGCAAAATGGCCGACAATAAAAACTGAGCATCAGAAAAGAGATACGGACATTATATCATTAAAATGAATGTTGCACAAGCAAACAAAATGAACTAAGCCTTTATTCTGTTTCAGAAACATTTTGAATCTACTATGAGTATGAATTAATGTTATACATTGTATTACTGCAAAACCAGGGCTAAGACCAGGGCTGTTTAAATAATATGCAATCTAAGCCATAATGCTTTTATAGTAAGAGTTTTCAGAACAACTTCTGACAACATTGTTACTGTTATAAATAAGGTCAGTTATGTAGTCAGCAAGTTTTTTTCTAATTCATCCTCTACTATATGCACTTTCCTCAACTCTTCATCTCTCTTGAATCTGTTGAATTCCATGTTTGACTGAACATGCTGCAGTGCCTGACCATCTTTGAAACACATTTGCTCTCATACGCTCCTCCCCCTCATTGCTTTCCCTGCTTTAACTACAAGCGAGTTGCCTGGACATTCCAGCAATGACTAATATTTTTCTGGCTCAGAAAAGTGAAGCCCAATGGAAAAGAAACAGTAGGGCCGCCATTTTAAGAAAACTTGTTATTCAGCTTCTTTAGGCCTAATAAGTATACAGTAACAAGTCAACAGAACAAGTAGTTGTCAAAAGTATGTGAACTCAGACATCATTAACACTGGTGACAATAATAGGTGAGAGAGAGTGTGTGTTACAGTCCTGCTGAGGAGTCTAATTAAGCTCTCACAGTCTATGAACTTTCCCATCCTGTCCAATTATACATTTAAACAGTGGGTGGGCTGTAACAGACCTCAGGAGTTATTACACTGAAGAAAACAAACGTGCTTGCACATCAATTATCATCATGCAGTTTCTATTTACACTAAGTGCAAATGCACTATTTTGTGCACATGCTTAAAACCGTGGCTCCAGGATGTTTCAGGACACCTTTACTGCAGGCTGATATTAGGGTCAAGCAAGGTCCCAATACAGCATGCATTTGTGATTTTAATAATACAGCCATACACACTGAACTACAATACACCGAAGTGAAAATAATATGTTATTTCTTACACTAAGTACAAGTAGCATCTAACATTATTTACACTCATGCTATTTTCATTGTAGTATCTGCTCATGAAGTGCCAAGTGTTTCCATGTTTCAAGAAGCAACTTCTTATAAAAGTGCCACTTGCAGTTTATTGACAACAGAACATTACTGTAAACTGTGCGGAAATATCCTGTAGCCAACCTAATCAGTGACTACATTCACACCGTCAGTTTTTGGGACTGACAACCGCATTTACTTACAGGTGTGAGTCTCGAAATGTCCCGTTCACACAGCAGCTTACAGAAGCGTCTCGAATACTGTCTGTATGAACGTACAACGGGAGTCAAGCCAGTATTCCTTCCCTAGTAATCATAGCAACAGTGACCAAAGTAATATCAAAGATGGCTACTTCCATAAAACTGAAAGTTTGATCAGTTTCTGACATGACAAGAGTCCAATTGAGCCGCGAGTTCATTCATCAAACCCTCAACAGCAGTTTTTATATTTGGGCGAAGAGCGGAGCATTTGAGCTGCGCACAGAATACAAAACTGACAGGAGACTGGATATAAAACTTTAAGATGACACGCAGTTCATTTCTCCGTCCTTGTAAGTTACCGAAACCACACATGATAGTGCGTTTGTGCAGCAAAGACGGTCTCTTGCACTTAATGACTCGATGGACAACTAGTTGTCCAGTCCTGTTCCGTTCACACAGCGCGTGTGTTCCGAGTTCAGGTGTGAGTTCAGTTACAGGTCATATATATATTCGGTTATATATTAACATTTCTGATGCAAAAGCCTCCAAATCTAGCCTCTAAATTTAGCGAGTCCGACGTAGAAGTATATTTGATGGATGTATACTATGTGTTGAGAACATTCACTCAGTATCATTATCTAATTTTTGACCGAGGTGGCTTTTAGAGGGTTTTACATCTGAACTCTTCATATATATGTGGTTGTCACACCCATAAATAACCGCACTGCGTGTGAATGCAACCATATTAAGGACTCAAATACAGTACTGACAACCGTATTCTGCTGCTGTGTGAACATGACCTGTGTACAGATAGCATCTAACATTATTTACACTCATGCTATTTGCATTGTAGTATCAGCTCATGAAGTACCAAGTGTTGCAATGTCTTACAATAGAAAGTTACTGTAAACTGCACTGAACAGTACAACCAGTTAAAAAAAATGATTAAAAGCTTGAAAGCATATGGATTTGACTTATTTTTTTAATGGTATTCCTATTGGTAGTCATTTTAGACTGACAGAAATTTTTTCTTGAATTAGATCGAAAACACACACACAGGTAGACACAGTAAATGTGTGTTTTGGTGAACATGCCATAGGGTTTGCGCTTTCAAGCTCTACATTCTGCAGAGGACTAAATGGAGGATTCTGGCTGCAGACATGTCTGGTCCTGTGGCCAGAGCTGCAGTGAAGAAGGCAGGATCTGAAATTAGATCTCCTAGACTGGCCTTAGTCTTCTGTCTATAAGTGAACTGAAGCAAAGGTCTACAGCAAAAATAGTCAAAAGAGTTTGAAGAACAAAGAAAAAGCCTGAGGCTTGGTCATTTATGTATGGGTAAATGACAATAGGAATGGAAAAAAGGAGAAATCCTTACTTTAAAAAATCTAGGCTACCAAAAGTTACAGGCTGTAATTTCAAACATATTAGACAAAACATGGCTTTTCATAAAAATGACAAATATGTGATTTAAAGTCTTTTTGAAGTCATGAGGGTCTAAAGGGGTCATCACTGTTTTTCTTGTCACATGACAACAAAATGGCTTCCTGCATGTAATTTACGCCACACTTACTTTTTCCACGTTGATTCGCAAGATAAATGTTTATTTTATTTTTTGTTATATTTTAAAGAAACTGCTCAACTGTTTATTTTCTTTAATAAACAATAACCAAACAACAATGAATTCTACGTTGAACAATGTAATTTTTCAGTCAACAATTTGAGTTGTTTTTTTTTTTTTTTTAATTATTATTGGCCTATTATTATTGTTTTTACATTCTTATACTTTTTTTTTTCTTTTTATCTGTGGACAGTTGCACAACCCAGACTTAAGCCCCACAAAATTGTCATGACTTAGAAACACATTCGTGACTAAAGAAAAGTCATTTTGTCTGAATTCCATTAATGCAATAATAGATCCAGGGGAAATCGATCGTCACGTCACTGACCCATAAACAATACACTGAATGGTTGAGTAAAGCTTTACTTTAGACAAAGTAAAAACTAATTGCAGAATGTGGCAGTCTGTAAAGTCTACACATAAAAAGACAAAAATGTGATGATTTCAGTGTGGTATCTATGTGACAATGCAGATAACTTTAGTGCGTAATAAAAGACAGAAAGATGCCACGGTTCCTTTCAAACGCACGCGCATATTGGCGACCTGATTATACAGTAATGCGCGTTTTTGCATTTGAAATCAAAGTGCCGGAAACGGACTTATTACGCCTGCATACAGCGAGTATTCTTCAGTTAGATATATCTCCCGTGAATCCGGGGTCAGGAGAGCATTGTGAAGATGCGTCAAATGCGCAAAATGTGCCTCAAGTGTCCGCTGGACGCGCTCAGACCCATCCGTTCCACATGAGCTATAAGCGCCATTGAAAAGCCTGAGAAAAACGTTAAGCTTTTCTCTTATAAAGCTCGAGCATGTCCACGTCCTCAAAAGAATGGATCTAATTAAAACGTTGTACTCGTCATCATTGTCAGAGCATTGCCAAAGTCTGAGAGAGAGGCAGGGATGAGGGCAGTACTAGGATGAGAGTCATATAGAGTCTCTCTCTCCCATTGGTTTGGGGGCTCACTTTGGACACGCAGTCAAGGGAACCTCCTGCCATATAAATAGGGCTGGTTGCTCTTTATTATTCTAGCATCACGGCAGCAGGTTCCTGCTAAGCTTGGAGTTTATACCACAACTGTATGCCTGCTTGAAGTAGTTAAACCAGGGCACTGCAGCACAAGGAGTCTGCATGTCGATTTAGACATGCTCAGCTTTGTGGATACCCGGATTCTGTTGCTGCTTGCAGTGACTTCGTACCTAGCAACATGTCAATGTAAGTTTGAAATATGCTCTTTTTTGTCTTACCAAGGATCTTAAGGCTTTTTCTTTCTTCTACTGGATTTGCTGCGCTTGCTTGGTTGAACCTTGCTGGGAAATTACCTCAAGGAAAGCTAGAACTACATCTGAGGAATTGAGGCGTTTCCTTTTGGCTTGCCACTGTAAAATCCAGCGGATCTTTTTACTGGATTCTCCGTGGTCTTGGATATTTTCATCTGTTGCGATTGAGAAACGGAAACACATGGCATAGATATCAAAAACTATTAAAAAAGTTAAACAAAAAAAATATATATAGGCTAGACTAATACGGACAGCTGGTTAAACGTGTTTAGTTTATTCTATAAAGTCTAGGTTAGGGCGCTGTACCTCATCATTGTCCCAGACTCCAGGAGTGTTTTTTTAATTATGGGGGTCTGTAAAATCCGCCCCCTGCTGGCTAAAGTCTGTAACATCATTTTTAAGCAACATCCTATAAAACTGTTAATAACCTGATTTAAATTAACTGTTTTCAGAAAGCAAAAAATAATAAAAAAGCAACAGCTGAGATTATAAGTGATACCTAAAAGTTAAAACACACTTCAGATGTAAGCCTATTATAAAATAGATTTTATGCCTCTAAAGCATAAAAGCGTTAAAACTGATTTACTAAAACAGACTTACCTTTTTATTTTACAGCTGATTTTTGGAAAACAGAAAATTGGCATTTAATGCAGCAATTAGGTCATCACCCAGTAGTCAAATACGCCACCTGGTGGGGAATAAGCGATATGACACGTAACTGCTCCCACTGGGTAAAAACTATTTAGTCCGAGTGGGTGTCACACTTGGCATGGCAACCGGAAGGCCTAAGCATGTAAACAATAACTTATAACCTCTACAGGGTTAGTAGTACTTGATAACTACTGCCTGTGGCTCACTTGCTATAATAAATCAATAAATTCAGCCTATGACAGTACTATATTGTATACACAATGCAACAGGTTATATTTAAATATTATATACATAATCAAAAATATGCATATTTGTTTAGCCACCTAAAATAAATTATGTTTAGAGAAAACTTTAATTGGACTTATTAAAGTAATTAAAACATCAAAGTAATGTTTAGTAAATTAGTTAAGAACATAAGTATATTATTTTTAGAAATTGCACTATAAACACTCAATCATAAACGCAAATTAAACTGCAAGTAATTAATCTAGCCACGTTGATTGTATTAAAGCACAACATAGATGTAAATGCACACAATTCAATCCAGGCCTACTAAAATCTGGTCCTCTTATTTTGGCAAAAAGACAACGCCAGTGCATAATTTTTCTTTTTAACACATTCATTTTTGCATGTAAGGTTATTGTGTTTAGCAAAAACATTTGAGTTTTTCTATTCAGATTTTTCTAAAATGAGTGAATATAGCCTGGAATAACACATAGTAGATTTTTTGTAAATGTTTTTTAACTGTTACTGTATTTCAGCATATGAAGTGCATAACTAATCGATCACCTCTGTCTCTCTCTCTCTCCTCTCTCTGTTTTTCTGTTTTCTTCCTCCACCCCCATCTTCATCATACAGCGGTCAGTACACTCGCATGAAGTTATTATTAAATGTATTAATAGAGATACTTACCTTATCTGATTCCAAATCTCCAAATGGATGATGATATTCGGTGAGAAGATCCTTTGGTCAATCCCAAATATACCAGAGCATTACGGATTATCAGAATTTCTGGGGTTTTTCCTTCTTGCCTGTGACGGGAAGGAGGAAAGCACCATTGGCTCAAGCAAATGTCAGTGAAACTAGAGACCACCCTATCCTGCCTGCCAGACAACCTGGGCACAATGGATCTTTTTAGATGGCCTGCTGAAGAGGTGGACTCAAAGTAACAAAATCAACATGCTGCAGAAATTCCTCCAACCTGGTGGATTTTGCCCAGCAGTTCCCTCAAGTGGACAACGATAGCATAGATTATTAAAACTGTCATAAATATTGACTATTATTTGGGATTGAATCAAATTTCTCACCTGAATATGCTTTAAAAAAAAAAGGTGCTTAAAGGAACATAATGAGAAACATCACATTTCGGTCAGTGGGACAGGCTTAATGTCCTGTTCTTGTGATGTAAACTAGGCCTCTGAGTTCCTTGAAGTACCTTGGTTGAATGTGGCATCACATGACTGAGTCATTGCTACCTTTATTAATATCTAATTAAGTTCCAGGCATGAAGTTAATGGTAGTTACTGATACATACTGCACTGTGCATGTTATAATTGTTTTGCAAGATTAATTTGCATGTTTGTAGTTTAAAGAATACAAAAAATGATTTTGATATGAGCTATTGCACATCACATGACATAAATAAATCCTGTATTTATTTAGTCACTTTTCTATGTGCAGTTATATGAAGATAAGCCTGTGGTATAGCATATCTAAATGTTACTTAAACCTGAAAATGCATTTTACTAATACCCTGAGCATGCATAGAAAAAAAACAAGTGGTCTGCATATGAAGCAGTATTAATATACTGTTGGACTTTAAAACATAGTTGTCTGATTTTTGTAAATAGGGCCCCAGGGGACCAAAAGGACCCAGAGGTGAGAGGGTAAGTTTATCCCGTAATTTTCCAGCATTATATTTAAATTTAAAATAGGCCGAAGGCTGAATTTCGAAGGATTATTATATGGTGTTTAACTTAACTGTTATCTATAATGACATATGGATACGTAAAAGCTATTCTGTGTATTTTTGGTATCACCAATTTCAGTTTCACTACATTAGCATGGTGGCTAATTCATGTCAACATAACAGATTTAGGCCACCTCACATTTTAAAACATTAGAACAATCACAACTAGCTCACTTTTGTTATTTGTTCTTGTTCTCCATAGGGTCCTAAAGGACCAGATGGAAAACCCGGCAGACCTGGACTCCCTGGGCCTCCCGGCCCCCCTGGCCCCCCTGGTCTTGGTGGAGTAAGTTTCCATTTCAAACTAAAAACTTTTCCAGAGACCAAAACCTGTTTATAACATAGCGGTTGAATGATTATAGCTTGCGGGTAGTTATATTTGAGTCTCATGATCCTCCCATTACCCCTTGACCCAGTTATATTTAACATTTGACCTTTAACCTTTGCCTTAAACCTTGGCCTAAAAATGGCTTTCAAAAGTGTGCGCTGTATTTATTTCCAATACAAGTCAAGAAACAGTGTCACAATTTAAATATGAAAGAAAAAACATTGTTGCCCATTTCTTTCCGAAAGTTTTTAATTATATTGGAATATTAAGTTATAATATTTTAAAATTAAAACTGTATTCTTGAAAAATGTTTTATTTATTTAGGCTAAATATTTTGCTTTGTTTTTTCTGTAGAACTTTGCTGCTCAATATGATGGCGCTAAAGGACCTGACCCTGGCCCTGGACCTATGGTGAGTACATGTGATTCAATATCAGCTTCTTTTCTGTTCGGTTTCATTTCAATTGATGCGAACGCTCTCTGCTATTAAATATATTAATATTACATTTATATTAAGAGTATATTAAAACCTTGTAGACTGTAGTACTGAAGTATGACGACATCCAAAACATGCTCTGCAAATGAAACACTGGACCTTTTAGTTTATTCCATCATAATATCTTAACTATTGCTGATCATATTGAGTCCTCAGGCCGCTCATTTTTACTTTCACTTTTTCAGGGTTTGATGGGACCTAGAGGCCCATCTGGACCTCCCGGTGCCCCTGTGAGTATTTCCTTTTGTTTAACTGGATTACAAATTGACTTAAGTATCGATACCTTTTTTAAATCAAATTTATAAATACAAAAATGTTAAATTTAGATTTAAAGTAAGTTATCAGTTTGATAATCAATAATTTAAGTATTGTTTGAGTGTTTGTGAGTGGTTATGGCTCTAAAAAAATACTAAAAATATATTCCCTTTTCCATGAATATATAGGGACCTCAAGGATTCCAAGGACATGCTGGTGAGCCTGGAGAGCCCGGTCAGGCTGTAAGTAAACTTGGTCAACACTTTTTCACATGGTTTGGAAATGACCTTTGAAATTCAATGTTGATTTCTCCCTGTTATCATTTAATTACAGGGAGCTGTTGGTGTTCGTGGCCCTCCTGGACCTCCTGGCAAAAATGGTGAAGATGTGAGTGCTACGATACCATATATTAAAACTGAACTTAAAACTTGACCATGCATTGCCCCATTTATACACGTGTCTTGACATTCTCTTTTATATTCTTCTCAAAGGGTAACAATGGCAGACCTGGCAAACCTGGAGATAGAGGAGTCCCTGGAGCACAGGTAAGGGCATCAAAATGCACTTTTTTGTTTAAACCAAGCACGTTTATATCTACCTTAGTAATATTTCTTACAAGGAGCTTCATCTTTGCTCTTTCTTCTTCAGGGTGCTCGTGGTTTCCCCGGAACTCCTGGACTTCCTGGCATGAAGGGACACAGAGTAAGTGCTTAGTATTAAGGCACTGAGGGACATCATATCCAAAAAACAACATTTCTAATACAAGATGAGTCATTTCAATTGCCTACGGAGACAAAATAACCATAATCTTAATTTCTTGTTCCTCAGGGTTACACCGGTCTTG
Organism: Labeo calbasu; assembly: GCA_019740295.1. NCBI lineage: Eukaryota > Metazoa > Chordata > Actinopteri > Cypriniformes > Cyprinidae > Labeo > Labeo calbasu. The sequence continues at coordinate 33,374 of JAHKKF010520420.1, read as the reverse complement.
ATGGACGCAAAGGAGAGCCTGGTGCCGCTGGTCTTAAGGTAATAATCAAAGGTTTAACATCCTAAAACATCTCAGACTATAAAGAAATGCACCTGCCATTTTAAAAATACATAAAACAATTCAATTTAGTGGAATCAGAGTGCAGAAAGACCAACTTTCATGCATGCATGAAAGAAACTGCACTTTCTGATGCTTTACATTAAAAAAAGGGTCTTGTTTTGACTTGACTATGTTTTGAAGCTGCATTATGTGTATGAAAGGTGCTATACAAAAAAAAAAAAAAAAGAGTAGAACACTCTCACCACATTTGATATTGCATAAAATGAAGTCAAATATATTTTGTCATATTTTAAAGGCTTATGTTTGTCTTTTATTAATAGGGCGAGAATGGTGCTGCTGGATCAAATGGAACCCCCGGACAGAGAGTAAGTCAAACATTATAATTTCTGAAAATTTCAATTCAGCCTCCAGCACAAATTACTTTATCAGCATAAATGGTCTTAAATACATGCCTACTTCAACTCTTCATCTTAAGTTCATGTCTCCTTCCTCTTGTTGCACAGGGTGGTCGTGGTCTTCCTGGTGAGAGAGGTCGTGTTGGCCCTTCTGGCCCAGCTGGTGCTCGTGGTGCTGATGGCAACACTGGTCCTGCTGGCCCTGCTGTGAGTGGACTGGCTGCCCTTTGACCTTTCCATCTCCTAAAATGTGCCTTATGGCATAGTCCTAATGTTTCTGTCTTCTCAGGGTCCTTTGGGATCAGCTGGTCCTCCTGGTTTCCCTGGTGCCCCTGGACCTAAGGTATGAGTGACAGCTGGTGAATAAATTCAACCAAATTTGATGTCTACCTGGCACCTCTGCATAAAATAATGTGCCAGAAGATTAAGAGAAATGCTAATATAAGACAATACTGCCAGTTCATATCATTCGAAAAGATCTCATGCTCTACACATTCCCTCTTTTACATTCTGAAATTGACAATGTCTATACTATTTGACAGGGAGAAATTGGACCCGCTGGTGCCACTGGCCCATCTGGACCTCAGGGACAAAGAGGAGAGCCAGGACCTAACGGTGCTGTGGGCCCAGTTGGACCCCCTGTAAGTGCTAATTAAGTATTTGGACATAAATTAATCTGATTTTTATGAGGAAAAAATAATAATCTGTCTCTCTTTGTATTTTTACAGGGCAACCCTGGTGCTAACGGTATCAATGGTGCTAAGGGAGCAGCTGTGAGTTTCCGTATTATTCATAATACTTAACTGAACTGAATATGTTGTGTAAAGAAATGTGCTTATCAATAATTGCCAGAACCAACATGTTTTTTTAAATATGTTTATTCTAAATCAATTTTAAAACTATCTGAAGTGTCAGAATTCATTAAAACAGATCGCTTTACAATTATTATACCATTTTAACTGACTGAAACCAGTATGCTTTATCTTAAAGTAGCACTTACTATAAAGTTAAATCCAATGTTTGTGTGAAAGCGTACTGTATGTTCTTAGTTTTTTCAAATGTATTTTTTCTTGTATTCCAACAGGGCATCCCTGGAGTTGCTGGTGCCCCTGGTTTCCCTGGCCCTAGAGGAGGCCCTGGCCCCCAGGGACCTTCTGGAGCCTCTGGCCCAAGAGGTCTTGCTGTAAGCACCATCTGATTAGTCTGGACTGCTGCATTTACAATATATATTAGTGATGCACCAAAATGTTTGCTGCCATTTTTTTGGCTGAAAGAAAGAACAAACTGGAAGGTTTTATCAGAACTGTTACTTCAACAGATTCATTGTCAGACATTTTGATATCAGCAGCTTTGAGTGAAAACATCCTGGTTTAATTAAAAAAAGGTCACATTTTCAGTTGATAAGACAACACAACTAAACAAGAAGCACAGCTGCATAGCAATCATGATATGGAAGTATTTTTCACTCAGCTTTATATAACATAGATCAATAGTAACAATTACATAGGTTTTAGTTCTATACAGTCATTTTAGTTACAAAATATCTTTAAAAAATGATTTGAGTCTAGATTTTAAACAGAAGTTTCTGTATCATTTTTCATTATTTATTTTTATTCATACATTTTTAATAGTAAATTTCAGATTTGTACATCTTATAAAATGGTCTAACCTTTGAACTGTTTCGATGCTCAGGGTGACCCCGGACCCGTTGGAGTGAAGGGAGATGCTGGTGTCAAGGGTGAGCCTGTGAGTATACACACTGACAGCTATCTCAACAATTTATAAAGCATATAGTCTGTGCTATGGCTGAATGTCCTTGTTCACTTCCTTCTTTGCCTTTTTCCTGCACAGGGTAGTGTTGGTCCTCAGGGACCCCCTGGTCCTTCTGGTGAAGAGGGCAAGAGAGGCTCAACTGGTGAGCAGGGAGCTTCTGGACCCGTTGGACTGCGTGGACCTAGAGTAAGTTAGATGTTTTCAATAAGATCAAAGATCAATCACCACTTTTACTTAATTAGTGGGTCAGGGACTATACAAGATGTACAGAATATCATTACAGAATATTGAAATTCAGTAGATTATGTGAGAGGTCTTCCTGTAAAAATAAAGCTAAATATTTATAAATATTTATGTAACTGGTTATGTTTATTTATTTATTTTTGCTAATCTATGTACATTCATGTTTCTTGCAGGGAGCTGCTGGTACTCGTGGTCTGCCTGGTCTGGCTGGAAGATCTGGCCCAATGGTAAGATTCAAGTGTTAATAAAAGACCTGCTCTGTATTGATCAAGCTATGGAGTGCATGTAGAATGTAACAATGGTTTAGCCACTTTGGACAAAAGCATACATCATTATCAAATAAAAAATATGTATACATATACAATATATGACAGATTTCCTGACAAATCCATGCGGATATACATAGCTCTGATGTTTTATTTTAAACACTGATCTATGAATCTTGTACCTCAGGGCATGCCTGGTGCCCGTGGTGCTACTGGTGCCCCTGGAGCCCGTGGACCTCCTGGAGATGCTGGCCGTGCTGGTGAGCCTGGTCTTGTTGGAGCTAGAGTGAGTATCAGCTTCCCACTACTTTATATCTGTCCAGTTCATTATGACAGGGAAAATCTGTAAATCACAAAGCAAGAAACACATGAAATATCTCCTATTTTACAAGTACGCACTGAGACTAATCATTCTCAACTTGTGACCATATGAACAAGACCATCTCTTTATATCTTTTCAGGGTCTCCCTGGTAGCCCCGGCAGTTCTGGACCCCCTGGAAAGGAAGGACCCGCTGTGAGTACAATCAGAGTTTATATATGTTTTATACGCATATTTTGATATACATATAATATTACTTACACCACTTTATATGCTATTTTCTAGGGTCTCGCTGGTCAAGATGGCCGCACTGGTCCCCCTGGCCCAACTGGACCCAGAGGCCAGCCCGGAAATATCGGATTCCCCGGTCCTAAGGGACCTTCTGTAAGTATTGCTTTTATTTTGTGCATTTCATCTTTATACAGAGATTCAAAATGTAACATATCAATGAACCTCCTCACAGGGCGAGGCTGGCAAGCCTGGTGAGAAGGGACCTGCTGGCCCCACTGGCCTGAGAGTAAGTATTTCAGATACAGAAATATCCACTATAAACATTCTTCAATATCCAGTCTCAGTTATTAGTTTTTGAGCTGCTCTGATTCCCTTCCTCTTTTCACTTAGGGTCTTCCTGGTCCCGATGGTAACAATGGCCCTGCTGGTCCCGTCGGACTTGCTGTAAGTAGGCCATTTTCTGAAGAGACTATCTATGTGGATGAGTACATAGCCTTCCACTGTTTTTCAGTGGTAAAGTATTGTTGTCTTCTCCTTTAGGGTGCCCCAGGTGAGAAGGGAGAGCAGGGACCCTCTGGTGCTCCTGGTTTCCAGGTCAGTGTCACGTCATGCCCTCTGATACTTTTATTCTTCTTTCAAGGTTATACAATCTTTATTCAAGCTTGAAGTGTGAAGTCTAGCCTAGTGGTTAATAAACAGAACTGCATGCGTCTTCTGGAAGAACATTGTGAATGATGAATCATGCAGGTGCTGGACTATTCCGCAGGACTGCAGCTTTAAATATAAGACATGTTTCCCAACCATCTTGAAACCCCATAAGTAGGGCTTAAGTAACAAATGTGGCCACAAATGATCTCCTTTAATCAATACAGTAAGTGAAAATGAATGGGCTAATCAAGTAGCTCAAGCTTATTTGTCTTTTACAAGCTTTAAGTAGATGTATTCTGAAGAAATCCAGACAAAATGTGACCGTGGACCACAAAACCAGTCTTAAATAGAGCCAAGCAAGAGCCAAAAATAAATGTGTGGGTCAAAATGAACGATTTTTCGTTCATGCCAAAAATCATTAGGATATTAAGTAAAGATTATGTTCCATGAAGATATTTTGTAAATTTCATACCGTAAATATATCAAAACTTAATTTGGACATTTGGACAACACTAATGGCGATTTTCTCAATATTTGATTTGCACCCTCAAATTGCAGATTTTCAGTTTGTATCTCAGTCAAATATTGTCCTGTCCTAACAAACCATACATTAATGGAAAGCTTATTTAGGTGATATATAAATCTCAGTTTCAAAAAAATTACCCTTATGACTGGTTTTGTGGTCACAAGTAGCAAAATCACAAGGTTTCCAAGGACTCTCTAGGTGTATCCATGGTTGGGAATCACTGTCAAATAGGCAAATAAAATAAGATTAATTTGTATGATTTCTTCCTGTTTATGTAGTGTTTGAATCTTAAAAACCTGTTTTTCCTGCTCAACCTTAACAGGGTCTTCCTGGCCCCGCTGGACCTGTTGGTGAGGCTGGCAAGGCCGGAGATAGAGTAAGTGTTCATGGCGCAGATATTATGCAGTTTTTGGTTCACTTGCTTAATTTTGGATGCACAATGTCATGCAAATCATCGTAATTATTTAATATCTCTCAACAGGGTATCCCCGGAGATCAAGGTGTATCAGGACCTGCTGGTGTGAAGGTGACTAACCTTTCTCTGATTTCTTGAATCTCGCATGAGATAAAATAAGCCTCTCTTACGGACCTTCTACCCTTTTATCACTGTTTAGGGAGAGCGTGGTAACCCCGGACCCGCTGGTGCTGCTGGCGCTCCTGGACCCATTGGTGCTCGTGGCCCTTCTGGTACTCCTGGCCCTGATGGAAACAAGGTATGTACAGGCCACCACACGTGTCATCTAGACTGTTCATTTTTAGGAGTGTAACTGACAAAATCTGTATTCTTCAGGGAGAGCCTGGTGCAGTTGGAGCTGCTGGTGCCCCTGGACACCAGGGAGCTGCTGGTATGCCCGGTGAGCGTGGTACCGCTGGAACTCCTGGACCTAAAGGAGAGAAGGTATGTTTTGAGGCAATGCTCCTGGCTCCTCTATGTGAATATGTGGCCAAATCTATATGTCTAAAACATTTCTCTTATACACAGGGTGAGCAAGGATACAGAGGACTGGAGGGCAATGCTGGAAGAGATGGTGCCCGTGTAAGTATACCAAATACCTTCATCTCATTTCATACAAAATTACGCACGTTTTGTAGCCGTGATTTTATGGTACTTTTTCCTTAATTAACAGGGTGCTCCTGGACCCAGTGGACCCCCTGGACCCGCTGGTGCTAATGGCGACAAGGTAAAGAGCATTCTCGCAACTGTTATGTCAGATCAACGCAAAGTATCGGTGCTATCACCGTAAATCATTGAAACTGAACATTTGCACCAGTCCAAAGGGACTTTCTTTTTATTACTTTTTTATGGATCTTGCATGATGAATCGCACGCAAGTAATGTCAAAAGTGACATCATAAAAATAAACAGGATTTGAAATGATTGAGAACAAAATCACACTGACATTCATTTAATGGCACAACACTAATGGAACATATGAAGATTCTTACCTTCTCAAGGGGCCAGTAATTTGCCTCCTTGACCCCATTAATTGAAGAAGAAACCCTGCTGACAACTGTCAGAACTACTGATGCCCCCTGCTGGAAAGTTTAAATAATAGGTGCAACAACAATCAAACATTGCTACATTCATTTAAATGTGGTTCAAATCTGCATGAAGAGGAACAAAAATCAAACAATTTCATTTCTAAAAAAATCAACTATTCTGTTCTATGCCACTTTTTGCAATGTTACTTCAGTGGAAACATGTTGGAATTTATGTCATTTTTAAGACAATTTAATTCAACAAGAGTAAGTGAGTTTGATTTACCCTTGAATTATAAAATCATTTTTAAATTGCACTATATAAAGCATTGCACAGGTGCAAAAATATTTACCCCCGATTTCACAGACAAGGCTTAAGCCTAGTCCCAGCCTAAAATGCAAGTCTGAGCTGTTTCAAATTAAAGAAACTTGCATTGACTGATCTTAAAATATGTCAGTGCCTTTGTTTTGTCTCAAGATGGACACCAGATATTGTTTTTTATAAGGCACTTTTACAAAAATTACTTAAATGTCCTAATTGAACTATGGCAAAAGTGGAAGACTGGCAAAAGTACTTACTTCAAGTAGCGGTAAAGATCATTTTAATTGAACCTAACTCTCTGCTCTCATCCAGGGTGAGACTGGCTCTTTCGGACCCCCTGGACCTGCTGGTCCTCGTGGTTCTCCTGTGAGTATTACGATCAGTTCTTTACTACACACTAATGCAATGATTATTTCATTATTTAATTATTTATGATTGTCCAATATTAAAGAACTGTGCATAAACTATAATTCACTTTAGAATCAAGCATTCATGCTCAAATCTTGGCATGTATTTTAGGGAGAGCGTGGTGAGTCTGGCCCTGCTGGACCTTCTGGATTTGCTGGCCCCCCTGTAAGTCCATGTGAATTCTCTTAAAGTCTTTGTGATTCGTACATTCAAGTTTAGACTTCCAAATCAGCTGTTTTAAAAACTCTGAACACACATGCAATAAAAACTGACAGGGACACAATGTGTCTTGTAGGGTGCTGATGGCCAGACTGGACAAAGAGGCGAGAAAGGACCTGCTGGTGGAAAGGGTGATGTTGGACCTTCCGGCCCTGCTGGACCTGCTGGCAATACTGGACCCCTTGTAAGTTTGTAGCTCATTTAATGGTGATTTACGTGAATTTACTTCTTAAGTATAACTGTAAAAATCTATTGTAGTTTTGACATTCACCTCATGTCTCAGTCAAGGATAGCTGGATGACACGTTTAATGTATTTTGTTTTATAATTCTGTACTTTTTTTTAATGTAATGTCTTGTCAATCTTTAGGGTGCTGCTGGTCCTGCTGGCCCACCTGGTGCCCGTGGTGACAGCGGTCCCCCTGTAAGTATGCTTTTATGGATTTCTATATATATTCATTTACTTTGCTTTTTTGTTTTGTTGCGCAACATTTCCTATGTGACCCATGAATGTCTGGCTCTATCCTAGGGTCTGACTGGTTTCCCTGGTGCTGCTGGCAGAGTTGGACCTCCTGGTCCCGCTGTGAGTAATATCAGATAAATTTCAATGAACTGACCTGTTTCATGCTAGCACTTGCTTCAGTTCAGGATACATCTTTATAGTCTCACATGTAATCTCATTTTCTTCCCATTCATTAGGGTATTGTTGGACCTCCCGGTCCCACTGGTGCTTCTGGAAAGGATGGCCCACGTGGTCCTCGTGGTGATGTTGGCCCTGCTGGTCCCCCAGGAGAGAATGGACTGATTGGACCACCTGGTCTGGCTGGCGAGAAGGGATCACCCGGAGAGGCTGGCTCACCTGTAAGTACTAGCTCAACAACTTGCAAAAAGTATTACCTAGTATAATATAACATCCAATGATAAACTTTTTTCTTTTCAAATTTCAGGGAGCTTCTGGACCTGCTGGGCCTCAGGGTCAGCTGGGATCTCAGGGATTCAATGGTCTTCCTGGCTCTAGAGGTGACCGTGGTCTTCCTGGTGGCCCCGGCGCTGTTGTAAGTTCACTGACCTCTTCATTGTGTCCAAACAGGTCAAAACTAACTTGTTAAAGGGTACTTAATCAGTTTTTTGTGTTCTTTAGGGTGATGCTGGAAGAGTTGGTCCTTCTGGTGCCCCTGGTCCCCGTGGTCCCCTTGGCAACATTGGCATGCCTGGTATGACTGGTCCTCAGGGTGAGGCTGGACGTGAGGTGAGTATTAATTCTAGTTCATTGAAAGACAACTCTACATTGTAGAGTATTTTTTCATACAGTATTCACATATGGCTCTGTGTTGTTTTGTAGGGAAGCCCTGGTAATGATGGACCTCCTGGCCGTCCTGGTGCTGCTGGCCTTAAGGTATACAGCCCTGATATGACTTCTGACTACGCATTTCTTCATATTTGACCATCTTCCGTCTTGTAAAAAATCCTGAAGTTTTAATTACCAGACCAGGTTGTGTAACATATAAAAGAAAAAGTCATTGAACTGGACTATTTCAACTACCAGGGTGACCGTGGTGAGCCTGGATCCCCTGGACCCTCTGGATCTGTCGGCGCTCCTGGACCCAACGGACCATCAGGCGCTGTTGGCAGAACCGGAAACCGTGGTGAATCTGTATGTGTCACTAAGTCACAGCATTTACTAAAATATGCACAGAAATGAAAGAGACTACCATACAGGTAATCAATCCATTTTCTCATTTACACCTCCCTTAGGGACCTGTTGGATCTGTTGGCGCTGCCGGACCTGCTGGAGCAAGAGGTGCACCTGTAAGTGTGTCAGACTTCATCTTTCTCATTGCATTTTCATTTAAGGACCAGTCAAAGGCTTCTATGAATATTTCTTGCCTTCAATTTTTTCCTTCTTCTTTTTTTGATTAACAGGGACCTTCTGGACCCCGTGGTGAGAAAGGTGTTGCTGGAGACAAAGGAGAAAGAGGCATGAAGGGACTTCGTGGACATCCTGGTCTTCAGGGAATGCCTGGACCCAACGTAAGTTGCACAACTTTAATAATAAGCTTCAACGGCTTTTTCCTGTAAAAAACAGTTTGTTTAGTTCTCATACAGATTAGTAAAGTGAATCGGCATAAAAGATTGCAGAACAAAAACAAATGACACTGTCTTACAGGGTCCTTCTGGTGACAGCGGCGCTGCTGGTATTGCTGGTCCTGCTGGTCCAAGAGTAAGTAGCCTTCTCATTCTTTCTCATTCCCACACAGGATTTTGTAATAAAAATGTGGTAAAGTGCATAATGGTTGTTTGCATTTTGTCTTTAGGGCCCAGCTGGTCCTAATGGCCCCCCTGGTAAGGACGGTTCAAATGGTATGCCTGGTGCTATTGGACCACCTGGACACCGTGGTCCTCCTGGACATGTTGGACCTGCTGTAAGTAAACAAACATTTGAGTATTGCTCTTGAAAATAGAAAATATTTATTATGAAGCACAACATGCAGTAGAAAATACCGTATCCTGCCTTGGTAACGGAATGTAGAGAAGACATCAAAGTTAATCTACTGTATCATATGTTTAGGGTCCTCCTGGATCCCCTGGTCTTCCCGGACCCGCTGGCCAAGCTGGTGGTGGATATGACACATCCGGAGGCTATGATGAGTACAGAGCTGACCAGGCCTCTCTCAGGGCTAAGGATTATGAGGTGGATGCCACCATCAAGTCCCTGAACACTCAGATTGACAATCTGCTTTCCCCTGAGGGCTCAAAGAAGAACCCTGCCCGTACTTGCCGTGACATCAGGCTCAGCCACCCTGAATGGAGCAGCGGTAAGCGACCAAAGCAGTTTAAGGTCTAACCCATCTTCCAGTAGTCTTAACACTCTGACTTTCCCTAATGATCTGTATTGTTTTCTTCCCCTGTAGGTTTCTACTGGATCGACCCCAACCAGGGCTGCACCATGGATGCCATCAAGGCCTACTGCGACTTCTCTACTGGCCAGACCTGCATCCACCCCCACCCAGAGAGCATCCCACGCAAGAACTGGTACAGAAGCTCCCAGGAGAAGAAACACGTTTGGTTCGGCGAGACCATCAATGGTGGTACTGAGGTAAGTTGCAAGAGCTCAGAAAGGACCAAACTGTTCAAGACTTATCAAGAGAAAGCAGTCTGAAGGTTGCCTTCTTCCATTCCCTTTTCAGTTCGGTTACAATGATGAGACCCTGAGCCCACAATCCATGGCTACTCAGCTGGCCTTCATGCGTCTGCTGGCCAACCAGGCAGTCCAGAACATCACCTACCACTGCAAGAACAGCATCGCCTACATGGATGCCGAGAACGGAAACCTGAAGAAGGCTGTGTTGCTGCAGGGCTCCAATGATGTCGAGCTCAGGGCGGAGGGCAACAGCCGCTTCACTTTCAGCGTCCTAGAGGATGGCTGCAGTGTAAGTTCTCTTTTCGCACCTGGATTAAACAGACAAACAAAACCGTCATCCAGTTAGCACGATATGCACAAAATACGCATTTGAGATTACATGAGCTAGCCAGGGTCTTGGCACGTTTATGACAGATTGATGTTTGTCAAAAAAATAAAAGATAAGTCACTTAACGTGTTTTGTCTTTTTGTTGCCTCCCCGCAGAGACACACTGGCCAGTGGAGCAAGACAGTCATTGAATACAGAACAAATAAACCATCTCGCCTTCCCATCCTCGACATTGCACCTTTGGACATTGGTGGCGCAGATCAAGAGTTTGGTTTGGACATTGGCCCAGTCTGTTTCAAATAAATAGACTCATGATAAATTAAACGAGAGAAAGAAAGAAAAAAGAAAAATCTCTGCCCTTCTGTCTGTGTTTTTTATACTGAATGCTGATTTTTTCTGCAAATCCACTTGCTTAAGCTGGGCTCTATCGGAGAGGACCAATGGACTGAACGGAGCATTGCGCAATGCAAATTAATACAGCAGCCCAAAGAGACACGGGATAACACCATGTTATGGGACATGTCATCATTTTGTAAAAATTGAAGTGTAATAAAAACAATGAAAGTATACATCACTTTGTGGTCTTTGTATATCTTCCAAAGAGGAAGTTTAAAACCACAATTTCCGTAAGGTTTAAACTACCTCATGTGTAAAGGAAAATATTAATCAACATCCTAGTTGTCACTAGTTGGTACTAAGGCTTCAAGTTCTGTCCTGTTTCAAAGGTGCTCCAATACTTGAAGCAGTGATATTATATGGTGCTATACATGCAGCTGTGGAGGAAACCACTGTTACTGTATTACTTTGTATTGTCTCTGAGGAATATTGCACAGGTCCCCCTGATAACCCCATTTTTAAGCAGGTGGAATATTCCTAAACCTGATGTTTGTCTGGTTTTTACTTTTTGTTTTGTTCAGTTCTGTTTTTGTTCGGATTTTTTGTTTTGTTTTTTTTAGGCATTACATTCTTTTACGCCCCCAGTGTTAATACTGACAGCACAGTTCGTCCATTTCAAAGGGTTGCAGAGGCCTCTCTCAAAACAAACCACAAAGTTTATTGTACCTATTTTGTATATGTGAGATGTTTAAATAAATTGTGAAAAGTTCTGAAAATAAAGCATGTCCAATGTTCCGAAACACATTATTCTATGAGTTAAGTGCTTTAATGTTGGAAAAAAGATGTTTGACTTAACTGGCCATTTTGAATGTCTGCCTGATTTCTAATTTCTAAATTTCAAAACATGAAATGGGTGTTCTGTTTTATGCAAAGAGAATGGGTGTTTTGTTTCTTACCAGATATACTCTGAGTCTATTGCCAAATAGAGCTCTTTATCCTCTGTTTTTAATTATGACATGCTTTTCAGATGGCAAAATCTTTCTCACTTTTGAATCAAATAAAAAGGCAGTCACTGCAACTTGGCATGTTTGTATTTGTAGAGAATCCAAACATGTATATTTAAACGATGGCATTAAATGCTACACATTGTGTGTGTGCAGTCTTTTAGATATTTTGTTTACCAACACCCCCACTAACCATTCCCACTACTAACCAGGCAGCATAATTTATCTCAGGGATCCACATTTCCATTAATGTATAGTTTGTTGGGATAGGACAACTATATTTGTCCTATAGGATAACTATAAAAATCTAAATATTGAGAAAATCACTTTAAAAGTTGTCCGAATTAAGTTCTTAGCAATGCATATTACTAATCAGAAATTAAGTTTTGATATATTTACGCAGTAGGAAATTTACAAAATATCTTGATGGAAATTGATCTTTACTTAATATCCTAATGATTTTTGGCATAAAAGAAAAATCATTTTAACCCATACATATTGTTGGCAACTGCTACAAATATACCCGTGCGACTTATGACTGGGGGCCTCTCTTTAACCTATTTAGGGGTTCGTTTTTAGACTGACACAGAAAAACAGAAAAGTTGCCAGGTTTTGACTGGCAAGATATTTAGTATTTTGGTAGAATCTGATAAGTTTCAAGTGAGCAAACATTTAGATTTAGCTACTGTGCATTTCTGTGAACGCACCCACTTCTGACCCAGAAATTAGCCCTGTGCCAACCAATCCCAGACACTCCTACTACAGATCAGATTGATCTGATAGCTCTGATAGAGCCCAGCTTATTATCCTATCATTCTTCTCACCTACTCATGTGACACAAAATCGCAATAAGTCCAGGAAAACATGCCAGTGTAAGTTTAATTAGATATTACATATAATTAAAGCATAAAGTGTTGTATATTTTATTGGTACAGAGATGATTTTGTAAAATGTTTGCAGTTGCTTTTTTATCACTTAATTACATTGTTTTGTCTGTTACAGTACATAATGACTACAGAACAGCTCTGTAAAAACTTTACTTGCAGTGTTGACAACACTGTAAGTCCAATGTCCAATCGAGTAATCAAAAGTTCTATATGGGCCATTTTACAGAATTGGTCCAAAGCCAGAGTTGGAAACATCTTGAAAAAAATGTGTATGTATGCAAATTGTATAATATCCACAGTACACATTTCTAATAATTGTGCACATTTTTTACCGAAACACAGTAATTTAATTAGAAGGATTATATTGACCTATTAAGATTTTGCTTACATCTAAACTTTTTTTTTGCTATTTTGTTTCCAGAGGTAAATCCATAACAATATTTCAAGTGTAATTTATGAGATTTGTTGTATTTTAAATCCAATTTTTCTCTGTAAAAGGCAAAAAGTTAATCAAACTGATTTCAAAGTTAAGGATTCATCAGTTTGAATATACATTGAACCAAACACTACTGTTTCAGTAGTGCCTAATGCTTTGGTAGTGACCATGTCACATTACAGAATTTTAACACACATACTAAAACACAAAAAAATTGTATTACTGTACTAAAGTTTTGTTCAGATTATGTGTTCCCTTTTGTCACTACCGAAACAATGATGACTTATTTCGGTAGTGACAATTCTATGGGATAACACCCAAAAAACAAAGATGTCACTACCAAAATTCCAAATTCCAAAATTGAACTTAGCTCAAAAATGCTAATCAGCACATGGTTAGCTAGCACAGTTCTGAACAGTGATATACATATAAAAACTAAATGTACAGAATAACTCCCAAAAAGTGTGCTTAACTGCACAGAAAAGATTTTTGGTAGTAACGTTCCTTAAAGTTACACACAGATTTTTCAGACTGTTGAACACATTTACCTTAAAATGATGAGATCTATCTTCCCATCACAGGAATATTTCCTGATCTTAAATTTACGGGTTTAGTTAAAATCAGCCTCGGCCAACAGACTAAATCATACACTGTTTCAGTAGTGACATGAAAAATGCAGGAAACATTTTTGTACATAAAGTTTTATAATTTACAAAGAAAATATTAAATATATACTTTTTTGAACTTCACTTTTTAAAATAATCAAAAAGATACTTTTAAAAACAACAATGGAAAAAAATACAAAAATTATTTCAATATAATTTTCATAAAATGACATTTAGGGCTTAGGGTTTGGGACAGGCACCTCCTAATTAAAAGTACCCAGTAAATGATGACTTTATATATATTAAGCTTACTGATATTCTAAATATTATTTTGGGTTTCAATAGATTACAGAAGGATCTTAATAAACATCTAAGATTTTAATACTTAAATGCTTTTTAAATGTGTTTTTTGGTTGTGGAAAAGCAGTTTACACCAATTCTGTAGATTAGCCTATATACACTTGGGCCAAATACAGCAATACATCATGTAAGTAGACAAGTGGTTAAATACAAAAACTGTAAGTGTGGGTATTGGGACAGGCCCGATGCATGAATTGCCGCATCTGGCCAGAAGATGGCGTCCGCAACACTTTTGGGGTAAAGGCTAGAAGGGATACAGCTCTGCCTTCTGGGCATGCACACATCAATCTAACGTTAGTTTTGTCACACTGTACAACAATTTCATTTAATTTCATTGTTAGCTTCTGGTCGGAGCTGTAACCCCTCTAGCCACAACCTACTTTTGGTGCTCACTGGTTTTCATTCCCTGCCCATTGGACTATGAACGCATCCTTCCTAGTCCAGTCCTTCTGAGGCTTCAAAGCTGGAGTCCTCTGAGATTGAGGTTTCTGCAAAGCAAAAGTGGGTGTTTTCAAACTGCTGGGTGTTTCTAAATCATGCAATGAAACTGATCCCACTTACCTGAGCCCACCCCTAAACCTACCATCACTATGACGTTCAGCCAATCAGGTAATATGGTTTGAAAGCGCCCCAATCTGGTAACTCCCAGTACTTTCCTGCAGAGACCTATACTTGAGTCCTCCTACTCAGCATTAAACGCTAAAATGAGACAGTCTAAAAAGTGCACATAGCTACATCATAGACACAAAATGTCTCCACCCTTGCAGTCTGTTAAGTCAACAAGACTGCAAGGTTTCCCATTCATCAGTTCAGCTTTCAGATGGGTGCTCACAAACATCCCTTTTGTGGGCGCAATACACCCTCGTGCGCACTTCTGCCAAGCCCGTTCTGAAATGAGATCCGGAGAAGACTTCTACCCAACATTCAAAGCAGCATTACGTCACAAAAGTGTAAACTCACTGGAAGACTATGAGGGTATCCACCTTATTTTTCAATGCGGAAGTAAGCTGTTTTCTGGTAATATGTTAGACATCCGGTTCATAATCCGTCATAGGGAAATAACGAGAAGAATATCAAAGTGCAGTAGACGGTAAAACAGTTTGCACTACAAACCAGTGTGTTCATAATTAAGATAATACATTAAAATAATATGGTAAGACACACCAGTTTGCAATAACAAGCAGCAAAACGAGCTTTTTGTGCAGCTAAAAATAGCTGGAAATGAATGAGACCGGAAGCTAGACACAAAAAATTTACAAATGGCTGCACCCATTTATTATGGGAAAAATAAGGTGGATAGGGTGCCATTCGGGACAGGGATCCCAAGGATCCTTCAAGCCATCAAAATTTGATGGGACTTGATGATGTGGCAGCTGAGACATACAGCCTGACACAATCTTCAAGTTTGAAAAGAGATTATTGGACTAATGAAGAGTGAATGAGGATACAGGGAGCTATTTCAGATATTAGGATATGGGCGGGGCTAGGGGTCGTGCGGCAGGAGCGCTAAAATTAGCTAAAATCTTATTGACTCCTTCAGCGCCTCTGTACTGGTTCATTATTGTGCCTGGGAGCAACATAATTCTTTAAGGTTTCTTTGGTATGGTTCTAATACTTCTTGACTGTTCAGTATCAGTGCTATTAAATATTAATTGGAATCATATAAGATGCGCAAGTGATAAACTATGCCACCTGGTTAGTATCATAAATGAAAACAAAGTCAGTTAGGGTGGTGGTTAACCTCCCTCCAGTCATTTTTTATTTGACAAGTAATTTCTCACACCCTCAGAAACTACTGTGCTCGTTTTACACAACACAATGTTTAGTACCAACCAGCACAACCTGACGAGCAAGATACCAAGTGAACTCTACGCAACCTGTTCATTGATGAGGAAGGGCATGTCTAATTCAACAAAGCAGTTAAAAGGCTGTGCGTCTAAACCACACAGTATATATTGGATGTAGCGGTTCAGAAAACAGAGGAAAGAAGTTTAAAGTTTAACAGGGTGTGTTTTCCTCTAGTTTCCTTTAGTTTCTTTCAGTTCGCAGGATACCGATAAAAGAAAGAACAAAACTAAAGTCGTAACATTAGTTTTGAAAAGTCGGTAATATTTTTTTAAAGAGCTGGAAGGCGAAAGAAAGCAATCAGGGAAAAGTAAAACCTGATGTAGATATGATAGCTGAGGCAAACGCAGCACAAAGAGCACAAGCGGACTCCGACCAAACTCCTCTGCTCGCAACAGAACCTGAGACACACGCGGGAAGCGGGCACGCGCCGCTCGGCTCTGACTTCGTCAGCTTCGCCGCAGCTCGTCTGTCTGCCTGTTGTCATGGAGGAGCCAAGATGGCGGTCCTGGCCTATAGCCTAGGCAAACGGGAAATAAATCAATATTTCAGTATCAAAAATGCAAAATTGCTATCTGTCGCTGCCGTCGTCATTCTCACTGTGTTTCACACGGCTTCTCGACACTATGGAGGTGAGTGTTTGTGCAGCGGTGCGTGAGCAAGAGCTGCGTGTTTGTGTTAGCGTCAATGCTAATGCTGTCACTCAATGTTTTCAGTGAGCGTGTGCGCGTGTCTGTCACTGGTAGATAACAGCTGCAGCTTTACTTGTGAAAACACAACTAAACTCTGGACGCTTTGTCAGAACGGACGTCTGTTTGGCGTAATTTTCTTGCGAAGCATAGTATTTTACCTGTCGAGGATTTTAGCTAATCAATAACAGATCAAAGCCTAAACCAGTGTTTGTCGCTCAGCTGGTCTGTCATCAGGGTTGCATTTCCAGTTAGACATTCTTTGACGCATAGCGACCTGTAGGCCTTATCTTAACAGCTGCCTAGATAGTATTTTGGAGAACGTTATAGGCGTGTCTGACGGCCGAAAATAGTTCACTAGATTTTGAAATCTAGCCAAACGCATGTTAGTTTAAGCTCTGTTCCAGGTATCTTCATTATTAGAACTTATTGGTGGAGATACAGTAATTTCTGGATAATCATTCATCTATTCTCACTTGTGTTGCCTGAAAATGCAGCATAAAATTGTTATCGGTCCTATCTTGATGTTTAGGCATGTTCAGGTGGTAATATTGTGCTTAATATTGTCAAGACTGCGCAATGCATATATCATCTCCTCTTATAATCAGTGATGAGGCAAAAAAAATCACCTTAAATTAAAATCTTTATTGTTTAACATGATTTGAAATACAAATATTATGCATAAATGTGCTCTAAATATGTGATATGATATCCTCTCCTGCTTACCATGCTGGCATAGAAGCTATATCCCCCATAGAAGGCACATGGAGGAACAAAATATTGAAACTAAAATACTTATATATGTTGTACACATATCAGACAGACATATTTGGCCATTGTACATTGTGGTTTACTGTTTTCACAGTCCTTTTAATGCTGATTTGGTGCTCATTCCTATTATCAATGATAAAAACAGCTGTGCTGTTTAATATTTTTGTGGAAACTGATGCATGTTTTTCAGGATTTGATGAATAAAAGGTTTATAGGACCAGCATTTATTTGAAATAGAAATTTGGTACCTCTTTACAATAAGGTGTCATTTGTTAAAATTTAACTAACTTGAATGAAAAATGAACAGTAAGTTTATTTCAGTATTTATTCATCTTTGTTAGTAAAAATACAGTTGTTTATTGTTTGTTCATGTTAGTTCACAGTGCATTAACTAATGTTAACAAACACAACTTGTGATTTTAACAATGCATTAGTAAATGCTGAAATTAACATTAACTAAGATTAATGCTGTAGAAGTATTGTTCATTCTTAGTTCTTGTTAACTAATGTAGTTTACTAATGTTAACTAATTAACCTTATTATAAAATGTTACAGAAATTTTATTTGTGACTATGTAAAAGATTTACTGTTGCTTTTGATCAATTAGATGCACCCTTGCTAAATAACAGAATAAATGTGTGTTATTATAATATTGTGTTATTCTTAAATGGTTTATTCACTATAATTATGCATTGTTTCTTTCAGGCGGTGACACATGTGACTGGCTTTTATCCAGTGGACGTTTTTTAGGGGACAATGTATGGCAGCCCTACGGCTGCATGCTACACAAGTACAAAAGCACGTAAGTCATGTTGTGATTGTCAGTGTACCTCAGTGACACATGTGGGATGGAAATGTGGGCTGGAATTTACTGGGGTTTTTTTATTGTCTTTCAGTGAAGCAAAGTTGTGCCTCAGAGAGAAGAGAATAGCATTTGTAGGAGACTCTAGAATACGCCAGCTCTTCTATTCGTTCATCAAAATGATGAACCCTGAGGTGAAAGAATTTGGGAACAAGGTTTGTTGTGGCTGTTTATTTCAATAAGCATTCTGTTGGTTAACTGATATAATTTCACACCAGATTGAGTGTTTACTTCAAAGTCATATTTTGTTCACTGTAGGATGCCCCCCAAGCAACTGCGACTTTAATAAATGTGCCGTTCAAAGGCTGCAGTTAAATTTAAAAAGGAAAGGGTGTAATTGTTCCTGTTTACCAGAATATTACCGCTGGTGTTTGAAAATATGCACCAGACAAAAGCATTTGTTTATAGATACTAACCATGGTGCAGTATTTATTTATTTATTTATTTTTTTTTGGTGTGGCAGACCTTTATAATATTTCATGACTTTTATAAAACATGATTCATTTATTATGTGGGTGGAAGTGCATCATTTAAGGTCACTATTAAATAAATGTTTTAGATTAAAAAAAAAAAAAAAGATTTTTGTTTGTGGGTAAAAAAAATTACTCCTTCATTTTTCAAATTCCCTTCACCATTCCTTTTTCTACGATCTGATAAGTTTCAGATGAACAAAGTCAGACCTATTTTTTTTTTTCTCTTTCTATAGCTGTTTCACTTATATGTATATCACAATAGTGAAGAATAGGTGATCACTGTTTCCGCTTTAAAATGCTCAAATGGGTCCACGCTGATTTTCTGCAAGTTAACATCAACTTCATAAACTGAAATTTCATATCACCCTCCACAGATATGATTACAGCATGGCAGTTTAAAATACTTTTTACTGTCACCATGTCTCTCAAACACAGTCACAAACATCAAATTATACCTCTTGAGCTGTGATTTCTCTACACTGTGCTGCTGAACACTATCTTACAAAAATATTATTAAGTTGACATGAAACAATTGTCTTTTCTTCACTGTTGTGACATATCCAGACCAACTGGCTTCTCAGATGAGAAAATAATGTAGGGTGGGAGCTGATTTTGTTCATCTGGAATTTTTTTTTATCGTTGTTTGCTCTTGCTGGAATCTTAAGTGAATGACAGATTGCTGGAGGGGAGAATTTATTGTCTCGCCCTTGTGCCACTGAACACGTCATCAAAGAAGAGATAAGATGTTGTTGCAAGTGGGAAGGGAAGTTATTTTGATTTAAAGGTTATGAGAAAAAATGCACATTGATAAATAATCTATTACAAAAACTGCAATATTCCATAAAAAAAAACAAAAAACAATGTGCCATTTGTACTTCATGGTGATTTAAAATCAAAATGATTAAGAATAATACATTTTGTAAAGATATTATATATAATACATTCAATGCTAAAGTTTTATTATTATAAATTTACAGTAGATGCAATAACAGTGATAAATATATCATTTATTCTGCTTAAAGTTAATTATATATATATTTTTTCTTCTTCTTATCAATTGTTCCACCAGCATGAAAACATCCCTTTTGTAGATGGTGATTCCACTGTCGTAAGTATTTTATGATTAGTTTCGAGCCGTGATGCTTAGCAGTTATTAACTGTTATATAACAACTCCAAATATGTTGCCTATGTGTACCTTTTAGGACTTCCTGTGGTATGCTGAAGTGAACAATTCCTTGAAGGAGCAGTTGATGTCATGGACAGAGGTAAGGACAATTCAGTTGTACTGGTTAGAAAGCAAGCAAGTTATTAAAGGAGAAGTTCACTTCCAAAATAAAACTTTCCTGATAATTTACTCACCCCCATGTCATCCAAGATGTTCATGTCTGTCTTTTCAGTCGAAAAGGTTTTTGAGAAAAACATTTTAGGACTTTTCTCCATAGAGTGGACTTCAATGGGACCCAACGGGTTGAAGGTCCAAATTGCAGTTTCATTCCAGCTTTAAAGGGCTCTACACGATTCCAGACAGGGAATAAGTCATATCTAGCAAAACAATCTGTCATTTTTTAAAAAATGTATACGTTTTAACCACAAATGCTTGTCTTGCACTAGGTCGACCTCATGCATTACGTAATCATGTTGGAAAGGTCACGCATGACGTAGGCAGAAACCAACCTAGTGTTTACAAATTGATTGTGCAAAGTCAAACGCCCTTTCCAAAAAAAAAAAGGAAAACAACGATGTTGAACTATTTTGAAGGTGAAGGAGAAGATAGGATGGAGTTTTTCACCCTACCCTACTTTTTTGAACTGAAGTACACAGATGAAGATCTAACCACACATGACTTTTCCAAAGAGATTATGTAATGTGTAGCATCACGGACATACATCACAGAGCTAATGCAAGACAAGCATTTGTGGTTAAACATATATATATATATATATATATATATAATATTATAATTTATATTTTATAAATATTATTTTTTATAATATATATAAGCTGCAATGAAACTGCAGTTTGGACCTTTAACCTGTTGGGTCCCTTTGAAGTCCACTATATAGAGAAAAATCCTGGAATGTTTTTTCTTTAAAAACCTTAATTTCTTTTCGATTGAAGAAAGAAAGACATGAACATTTTGAATNTTATAATTTATATTTTATAAATATTTTTTTTTATAATATATATAAGCTGCAATGAAACTGCAGTTTGGACCTTTAACCTGTTGGGTCCCATTGAAGTCCACTATATAGAGAAAAATCCTGGAATGTTTTTTCTTTAAAAACCTTAATTTCTTTTCGATTGAAGAAAGAAAGACATGAACATTTTGAATGACATGGAGATGAGTAAATTATCAGTAAATCTTTATTCTGGAAGTGAACTAATCCTTTAAATCACAAGCTTAAGAATCTTTCTCATCTCCTAATAATTCTAGGGATCTGCTTCCAAACCACATGTCATCATTATCGGTGCTGCTACGGTGAGTTCCTGTTACAGTCATGATGCATTCAGGTGCTGTTATTAAAAATCCTTCTACTGACTTATTTTTGTATTTGTCCAACAGTGGTCCATTAAGTTGCACAATGGCAAAAGTGAGGCGCTTTTTCAGTACAAAGCGAACCTCACAGCTATATCCGACACACTGGAAAAACTAGCTGAGCACAGCGAAGTCTATTGGGTTCTGCAAGGTGAGTTTTGAAATTCAGATCCTCTAATGGTGGCTCTACATTCCTGTCTCATGTTTTTGCCTTTCCTGTTTGTATAGATCCTGTTTATGAGGACGTGCTAAGTGACAGTCGAAAGATGATCACAAACGAGCAGATAAATCTGTACAACGAGGCGGCGATTAGTACTCTGTATACCAGCAAAAAGAAGATCAAGTTCTTAGAGGCCTCTCGGCAAGCTGCTATGGAGACCATTTCCCAGTCGGTGGATGGTTTGCACCTTCCTGAGAGCACAAGAGATGTTGTAAGCCTCTAGTTTTACAATTAATAGCTACGTTTTATTATTTATAACTAATGTGACTTCTATTTATCCACTTCTCAGGGCGCCATGGTTCTGATGAACTCCATGTGCAACAAGATCTTAAAGCCCATTGATGGCTCTTGCTGTCAGAGCGCTCCTCCCCTAAGCATCCTCCAGATGTTGGCAGCTGTTCTCTTCCTGATGGCCGTCGTCTGGTTCCTCGTCCTAGGCTATAGTAGGCATCGTAAAAGCAGACCTGTTTCTGATGTGGAGAGCGGAGAGGAGAAGAAACCCCCTGCTGTGGGTCAGCTGAACTCAAAGGGACCTTTACTGGCCATCTGCAAAATGAGCCTTATCATGTTGTACTTCTACCTGTGTGACAGGGCAGATATCTTTATGAAGGAACAGAAATTCTATACACATTCTACCTTTTTCATCCCTCTCATCTACATCTTCGTTCTGGGGATCTTCTACAGTGAGAACAGCAAGGAGGTAGCGCACACTTTTGGGAAATAGTTCTAGACTGAAAGAGGGAAATCTGTCCTGTTTAGATGTTCATATTGACATTCTTGTACAATTTCTCTTTCCAGGCGAAGCTCCTGAACAGAGAGCAAACGGATGAATGGAAGGGCTGGATGCAGCTGGTCATCCTTATTTATCACATTTCTGGAGCTAGCGCTGTACGGTTATTAATAGCTTGGATTTAACTGCGTTGGATTACTTTGCTTTACATTGGTATCACTAGTGACTGCACTCTTAATCTCCTTTGTTTTCCCAGTTTATACCTGTGTACATGCATGTCCGTGTCCTGGTAGCTGCGTATCTCTTCCAAACAGGATATGGACACTTCTCATTCTTCTGGCTGAAGGGAGACTTTGGACTTTACAGAGTGTGTCAGGTACTTGTTGCTAAACTTTGCTTATCTTGTGTTCCTGTATGCATGTAGCAGTACATGGTCTTCTTCTAAAATTATGAGGCAAAGTCCACTGTCTGTTTTTTTTGTTTTTTTTTGACCAACAAACACGTTTCAGTTTCATTTGATGTTTACTTAAAAAAAAGTAGCACATTAGAATGATTTCTGAAGGATGATGTGACACTGAAGACTGGAGCAATGGCTGCTGTAAATTCAGCGTTGTCTTCACAGGAATAAATTAGATTTTAAAATACATTAACATAGAAAACAGCTGTTTTAAATTGTAATAATATTTGACGATATTACTGTATTTTAAATAAATAATGCAGCCTTGCTGAGTATAAGAGACTTCTTATATAAAATATAAAAAATAAAAGGCTGTTGACCCCAAACTTTTGAAGAGTAGAGTATATTAACACTGTATTTCTTAAATCTAAAAATCACAATATGACATGATTTGTTATTGATATTATACAGTATTGTGCAGTATTTTAACATTATTTGATAAGTTTAACATTTTTACATTATTTAAAAATATGAACTGTAATAATATAGTAAGTTATAAGACTTCTAATAAATGTGAACTATCATCTGTTGTTTTAAGTTACTTTACATATGGATTATTACTAGTTCATATTTCATCACTAGATGATAACTTTGTTGACTTTCTTTTATTGTGCAATGTGGAAAATGGTTATAGGTGTGACCAAATTGCTTAGTAGTGTAAATACTAATAATGGTGACATTTAGAGGGGATCCTTTATAACAATAATCCATAACTGCACAGTATGATATAAATAATGATTCCTCTGTGTTTCTTTTAGGTTCTCTTCAGGCTAAACTTCCTTGTGGTGGTGCTGTGTCTGGTTATGGACAGGCCTTATCAGTTTTATTACTTTGTGCCTCTGGTCACTTTTTGGTTTGCAGTTATCTATGCTACAATGGCATTGTGGCCACAGATTCTTCAGAAGCAAGCCAATGGTAATTGAAGTCATAACAATATTTGCTGTTATTTGTTTAATAGACGCCAAACAATCCTAAAATAGTTTTTTACACATGAAACACTGTTCTTTTCTCCCTTAATTATGTACAGGTAGTGCATTCTGGAATCTGGCACTATTGTTGAAACTTTTGGGTTTGCTTCTTTTCATCTGCTTCTTTGCGTACTCACAGGTGAGCTTCTCACCCCCTTGTCATCCAAGATGTTCATGTCTTTCTTTCTTCAGTCATGAAGAAATAGTTTTTTGAGGAAAACATTTCAGGAATGTTTTCCATTTAGTGGACTTCTATGGTGCCTGCGAGTTTAAACTTCCAAAACGCAGCTTCAAAGATCAAGGAAGAAGGGTCTTACTTAAAGAAACAATAGTTATCGGCTGAGGTTAAAAAGTATATAAATTTGTAATTTTTTTTGGAAAATAACCGATTGTTTTGCTAGATTAGACCCTTATTCCTTGGCTGGGATTGTTTAGAGCCCTTTGAAGCTGCATTTAAACTGCATTTTGGAAGTTAAAACTCACAGGCACCATAGAAGTCCACTATGTGGAGAGAAATCCTGAAATGTTTTCCTCAAAAAACATAATTTATTTACGACTGAAGAAAAAAAGACATGAACGTCTTCAGTGACAAGGAGGTGAGTAAATTCTGTGTATTTTTGTTCTGGAAGTGAACTTCTCTTTTAAGACTAGTTTCGATGCAAGTATGTACATTTTAATATTTTGTGTTTGTTGCAGGAACTCTTTGAGGTTATTTTCTCTTTGTGGCCAGTTTCGAAACTCTTTGAGCTGCAAGGTAGCATCCATGAGTGGTGGTTCAGGTGGAAACTGGATCGATTTGTACGTTAAAAAAAAAAAAAAAAAAAAAAACCTTTCGTTTGAATTAATAAGAACTCAGAAACATTTGTCAGTTTCATATTTTGAAGTAACAGATTTCTTTCTGCTCTTTTGTATGCTAGGCTGTGATCAATGGGATGCTCTTTGCCTTCATATACCTGCTGCTGCAGAAATGTCAGCTGCTGTCTGAAGGGAAAGGAGAGCCTCTGTTCTCCAACAAGATTTCCAACTGTCTGCTCTTTGTCTCTGTGGTGTCTTTTATGGTAAGGGTTATTCTGTCTCTCTCTCTGAAAATAGTAATCTGACTTTTTAACAATTGATTCTTTTGTTTGCAGACGTATTCCATTTGGGCCAGTGGGTGCAAAAACAAGTCTGAGTGTAATGAGATGCATCCATACATTTCGGTTGTCCAGGCAAGTACCCATCCCACTACTGTATGTTTTCTTTATAATTGCACACTTTTTAACTATGTGTGATTTATCCAAAACATTAAAAAAGAAATAAAAACTGACTGTTCATAAAAATACTAACCTTTATCACAGTTGATTCAGACAGTCAGATGGCTTTGTGGTAACAAAAAGAACATTTGTAACCTAAAATAATGGATTTCAAAGGGCTTTTTGTTTTATTCTGTTGTGCCTGTGAGGCTGCTGACTTTTCATCACACTGTGCTTTCTGCCCACAGATTCTGGCTTTCATTTTGATCCGGAATATTCCTGGTTACGCTCGCTCTTTGTACAGCTCGTTCTTTGCATGGTTTGGAAAGATTTCCCTAGAGGTGAGACAGTACAAGCTTTGCTGCAAACAAACTTTTAAAAGATTATTCTGGGTTATTGTCAGTGTCATATTTATGGTGTACTGTTAATTAAAACAGAAGCTTACAACTTGTCCCTCATTAAAGTGATAGTTTACCCAAAAATAAAAACTCTAGGGCTGCCTCCTAATAGTTGACTAACCGTTAATCGACGAGCATAGGCTTGGTCGACCAAAATTGTATTAGTCGCTTAGACGCAGAAAAAAAAAATCCACAGGAAGTGATGGAGTCACGAAGTCCGTGACGGACAGATCGTTAACAGCTGGTCTATGTGGTAATACAGTACGTTGGGCAGGACATCTAAATGCTCGCCTATTATTCATCGACCTCAAATATGGCTTTTCATCTGAAAGTTGTATGTAGTAGCAACTTTACGTGGCCGCTCTATCAATCAATTTTTCTATTGTTTACCTAGAAAAATGTGCGCTATTCAGGTGTCTGCAGAGTGTAGAAGCTGAACAGTATCACGCTTACTGCATGACAGATGGAGGCGCCAGTGTGGTCACTTGCTCTTAAAATACTTATTTTTAGTCATACAGATAAAAGTAATACATCTTTAGAATCTGCAAAGACTCTGTTTATGTGCACTCAAAATAACAACAAAATATTGTGCTTTTTTAAAATTAGAAAATTAAAGCAAACAGGATGCGGTTTCTGCCGTCTCTGTCTCTGTGAACTTGAGTGCAAAACTTCGAAACTCCGTGTATGCTCTGCTTACAGACATTAAAAATATATCTATAGAGAGTGAAATGTCTACTTTTAAATAAACCAATTTGAATAGAAAACAAATATTCTCAGATTATGTAATTGGTATAATCTGTGAGATGACGAGACAGTGTCGCCGACTTCATCTCTTAAACCGAAAACAAAGAAAGCACTAATTTATCAATAATTATTAAAATGTCAATGCAGTCTCCTTGCTGTTTTTCTCTGACACATTCATAATTATTATATCTGCCGGTGCGCTGTGGCAAGCTTTTTTTGTGTGCGCTTGAGCGCTTATTAGGCTATGTATGTAGGCAATTAAAGCCTCATTATTATGCTTTATATCAGTGGTTCTCAAAGTTTTTATACCAAGTACCACCTCAGAAAATATTTGGCTCTCCAAGTACCACCATAATGACCAACACTAAACTACAGTAGCATAGTAGGCCAAACTATTCAGCTGCAGCTCTGCACAGTTCAAAAACGAGGCAGTTTTATTCCTAATAAAAATATTTACTGTTGTCAGCCACTTTAACATTGTAAAGATTGGGCAGTAGGGATGGCTCGATACCATAATTATCGATTATCAATACTAAATCGATACCATAGGTAACCAGCCTCAAGAGATATGTGAATTGAAAACGATTTTATAAAAATTAAATAAATAATAAAAACATACTTATAATCTTCATACCTTTGTATCAAACTGTAACAAAAAACCTACAGGCAAATATTGCTTTACTGTAAAGTGTTAGTCTAACAGTTAAAGTAATATTCAAAATCACGTTCTCTCTCAGATTGTTTTCAGATTTCAGACTTTTCAGCATTAAATACAAATCTCGTCTCAGTTGCTTCATATTAGCACGGCAGAAGCATTCCCTTAATATATGTTTTGATACTAAAATAATATAGCAAAACTTAATTCAAATTCAGTTAATATTCAGTTGTATGAAATATGCAAGTGACCAGAATTTCACTGGTTCTAGCGTGTCAAGCACGTTTGAGCTTTCGTTGTTTGTGCGTCGATCAGTTGCGAATAAAAGTAAAAATTAAATCTGAATTCATGAATGATGCACTTACCTGTCGATCTCTAAGGGTGCTTTTACACCTGTAGATCGATTGCTTTGTTCCAGTGTTCGTTTGAAACATTCGCGTTGATAGAGTTTCGTCTGTTTGATCCATCACGTTCTGTTGTCATATTTACTGGTTGCGCAGCAATTTTGGAAGCACTGCCACCTACAGGTGCACTTCGCAACAGCAGCGTATGAAATACAGAATTAATCAAAATTATGATATCATAGCGATTGAAATGTCATACATATTTTTATACCGCGCATCCCTACTAGGCAGTACTAACAAATAGGTAAAGGGAAAAAAAAAGATTAAATTAAAATCTGAAAGTTTAATAAATACTGTACTGTACTGTAAAAAAAAACTAAATAAAGATTAAATGTATTGTGTTTAAAAATAATTTATATTTAATTTAATGATTCCTCTGTGTACCACTAAAGGGAGCATGAGTAACACTAGTGGTACTCGTACCACACTTTGAGAACCACTGCTTTATATGGTTTATTAATAAACGTGCAACTAATAGTCGACTGCTGCTTAAAACCAAGGACTATTAGTCGACCAGAAAAATCTTTAGTCAGGGGCAGCCCTAGAAAATTCTGTCCTTAATTACTCGCCCTCATGTCGTTCCAAACACATAAGAACTTTGTTCATCTTTGGAACACAATTAAGATATTTTTGATGAAATCTGAGAGCTTTCTGACCCTGAATAAACAGCAACGCAGCTGACACATACAAGGCCCAAAAAGATAGTAAGGATATCGTTAAAATACCCCATGAGACATCAGTGGTTAAACTGTAATATTATTAAGCTACGAGAAACTCTTGCAAATGAGAATACTCTGCAAAGAGAACAGAAATTACGCCTTTATTCACAAGAGTACCGCGTCACGTGTGTGGTGCTGCTGAAGCAGGAGCCAGCGTTCTGAGCTAGGACCTGCATGCGCCACACCTTGTTTCGACTTGCAATTTTTTATTTATTTGAACCATATACAATATACAGATGATGAACTAAAAGACATTTATGTTCTACGTCAGAACACCAGCTCCTGCGTAAACAGCACCACACTCTTGCGTCATGATACTCATGGACTATTTTAATGATGTCTTTACTACCTTTCTGGGCCTTGAATGTGATCAGGGTTGTTGTGTGTTTACAACAAAGTCCACCCAATTGCTACTCAAAACTAGCCCAAATCTATCCCACTTGCGTTTCAGGCATTCTGGGGGGTAAAATACACATTTTTTTGGTGTGGTTCCTCTGGTAAAATTCACATTCCAGGGGCTAATTATCAGGTTATTGGGGTCACTTCAACCTGTGGAAGTAAAAAACAACCCACGGTAGCCCAATTTCACGGGAAAACTGCAGACCTGGCAACACTGAACGTGGTAGTTGCGTTGCTGTCTATGCAGGGTCAGAAAGCTCTCGGATTTCATCTAAATATCTTAATTTGTGTTCTGAAGATGAACGAACGTCTTACAGGTTTGGAATGACATGATGGTGAGTAATTGCTGACAGATTTTTCATTTTTGAGTGAGCTATCTTTTTAAGTATAAAATTAACTACATCTACCGCAATATACTTATGGAGATCCAGTAGGCAAACAGGCACCACTGTAAATAAACAAACTATTCCACCATTTTGAAAGTACTGCAACCATTACAACATGTTTTCTGTATTCTCCACCAGCTCTTCATATGCCAGTATCATATTTGGCTAGCAGCGGACACCAAGGGTATCCTGGTCCTCATTCCTGGAAACCCCACTTTAAACATTATCATCAGCACATTCATCTTCGTCTGTGTAGCTCATGAGATTTCCCAAATTACCAATGACTTGGCCCAGGTGGCCATTCCTAAAGAGAGCGGGCCTCTACTGAAGAGACTGCTGGGGGCGGGAGCCTTTCTAGTGCTGGTACTGACATTGTCCCGAAACGAGTAATCCAGGGCAATCAGAGACAGTAGCACACCTCGTTCGGTGAGGATCCTAATCTGTATAATATTAAAAAAACTTGACCAGCATAGAACATTTTTTTTTCCTAGGAATTGATCCAGGGAATTCTTACGGCATGGGTCTGTATAAAAAAAAAAAAAAACTCAAGCTGAAGCCAAGAACCGTGGAACAGAAGTACTTCAGATGATCAAACAAGGATTATGGAAGCAGGATGTTTGCAGTAGACAAATCACACATACTGTGTGCAGATGATACCTGTACACCTGTGCTCTGTCCTCTCTCTCACAGCTCTGAGATGTGTTTTATGGACAGTATTTAATAATTTATGTTTTATACAGGGGTATGTATTTGTGTGTCCTCGACGTCTCCCAGTTCACATTTTTTTGTACCTGACGCCCATGACTGCAAAATGTGAAGGAGTAATACATTCCTGCCTCTCACCTTTTAAAACTGACAGAACTCCATCGGCACCAAATGTTTCTTTACAATTATTTACATTCATATCACACCAGCAGCTTGTGAAAATGAAACCTTTGGATTGTCGAAAGGTGAACATCCATTTCCGTACCGTTGTAAAAACTCCCTGGCAGTGAATTTGTTCACACTACTAATGGGATCCATACGCATGCGCTGCTTCCATCAGAATGTTTTATAGAAATTGACTGTTTGCTCAGTTAATTTTAGGTGGATGTTGGAGGAACGGCTTTTGATGTGAAAGGTAAACTTGAACTGTTAAAGGAACACTCCGCTTTAAAAAAAACAAACAAACAAAAAAGGCTCATTTTCCAACTCCCATAGAGTTAAACAGTTGAGTTTTACCGTTTTCGAATCAATTCAGCCGATCTCCGAGTCTGGCGGTAGCACTTTTAGCATAACTTAGCATAGATCATTGAATCCGATTAGACCGTTAGCATCTGGCTCAAAAATGACCAAAGAGTTTCGATATTTTTCCTATTTAAAACTTGACTCTTCTGTAGTTATATCGTGTACAGAGACGGACGACAAATGAAATGCTGTGATTTTCTAGCTCGATATGGCTAGGAACTATACTCTCATTTCGGCGTAATAATCAAGGAACTTTGCTGCCGTACCATGACATGATATTACTCTGCATCTACTCAAACTTAGCGCCGGTCACTTCAAGGGCTGTGCAATATCATTGCGCCTGCTGCACCCATGGTAAAACAGCAAAGTTCCTTGATTATTACGCCGAAATGAGAGTATAGTTCCAAGCCATATCAGCCTAGAAAATCGCAGCTTTTCATTTTCCGTCAGTCTTAGTACATGATGTAACTACAGAAGAGGTGAGTTTTAAATAGGAAAAATATCGTCATTACATATGGTCATTTTTGAGGGAGATGCTATCGGTCTAATCAGATTCAATGATCTATGCTAAGCTATGCTAAAGTGCTACCGCCAGACCCGGAGATCGGTTGAATGGATTCGAAAACGGTAAAACTCAACTGTTTAACTCTAGGGAAGTTGAACAATGAGCCTATTTTCTAAAAAGCGGAGTGTTCCAAAAGACAAAAGAAGTCATGCACTTTGATCAGACACAATCAAAACACGACGCCCTCTTTTCAATGCACTGAGTCCGTGAGCCAGTTATTGTTCGGTTTTCTTACCACACGAGTTTACTCAGTTCGTAAAAATACAGCTTAATGTTAGAGCCAGCTTTGTCTACGATCAGTGACCTCATTATTTATTGTTTAATGTATGTCGTCATATCCTCTCTAACTGTTTGAAATGCAACAACTGAAGCCTGAAGGTCATGTTCAACTTAAATGTATGTTTTTTATGTATTACATGTAAAAAAGAGATAATTTAATTATCAGTTTACTGATAATACTGTAAATAGATCCTTCATTATGTGCCATTGAGAGACAAAGGTGTATTGTTTCAACAGTGGTACATTCTAGTTAAATATCAGACATTTTGGCTGTAAGGTGCATTTATTATGAAACTGTCACATTTTTAAATCTACTTTTCATAGCAGCTCAATATATGTGAATATAAAAAGGTATATTAGTATTTTGTTTCATTAGTGAAAATGTTTTCTAAGCAAAATTTGTACAGTGTGCCATCAACTTGCAGATCCATGCAACTAACTGAATTTTTTTTTGAGCAACGTCTGTTCATAAAACAAATTATTTGTATAGTTTGGTTTATTATTTAAAGAAACCCCAAAGGCCTCAAAGGATTTTGTGTGTATACAGTATGTCCTAAACTGTGAAAATGCTCATTTAATTTGAAAATGCCTTCATCATGTACAGTCAATGTTGACGATAAACCCCTTCTCAAAAACGTGATCATCTTCGTTTTTGTTTAAATGTCTTACAGAACAAACATACGCCAGTGGTTTTATTTAGTGGCAAGTGTATTAATTTATCAAAACACATTTACTCACATAAGAGAACAAAATGATCTGTTCAGATCTCATTAAATGTGCCTCCATTAGTGGCTCATACCAAAAAATGAGAACATTTGACAACATTTAATGTGGAAACTATTTTAAAGATTCTTTTAGTGTGTCCATCTCAACATTAGCTGAAAAATGTTTGGATATTGCACTTTTAGACGTGTGCGTGAGAACACGAAGGCATTTAGCTTGAAGCTACAGCTACACATGCACATTTGGCAAGATAAAACAGATACAAAAGTGAAGCCACATGAGATCACAGGTTTAGAGCTTCGGCCACTTTTCTCTCCTCAGGAATACCATTTACCTACAACGAGAGAGACATTTTAGAAACATGAAATGGCTCTTTTTCTTGTTTTAAAGCATTATCACAGATGCGAAGAGTAATACTTGCCTCTAGTCTCCGAAAAGTCGACATACAATAATTATCTCCTTTGTTAGCATGAATGAATGAACAGCATGTTAGACAGAAAGAGAGTATACGGCTATTTGATGGCAGTTCATTATGTGTACACTGGGGTTCAGCAAAGAGCAATGAAAGAGAACTAAAGCACCATGAGTGCAATTAACATCTCCACTGCCGGGAAAATGTGAACAGCCTTTAGTTTTTATGGATAATTTAAGAAAATGTTTAAATCTGTTTCTGTGCCATCTGGTATCAGGTGCCGTTCGTATCAATGGGATGAAAAGCTTAGGAATTGGTTTTAAATACTTCACTTACCAGAGGACTGCTGCTGTGGTATTTGAATCTGGTTTTGAAGATTTCTGTGAATAAACACAAAGCTTTGGTCAAGATCCTCATCACTCTTTTAGGGTTAGGTAAAGGAACCAATTCCATTAAGAAAAAAAAGAATAATGAGGGTCGTTGCATTAAACTATAAACAACAACAGTTTCATGCACTTATTCTGCAAGGGCGCAAAAGTAAGAGTCAGTTCTTTACAGTGAATAGAAAAAAATATGAAGCCCATTTCCAGAATAAAAAAAATCAAAAGGTTATTATGACTTTTTATCTCACAATTCTGATAAAAACTTTCAATTTAGACTTTTTTCTTAGAATTGAAAGATATAAACTCGCAATTGCGAGTTATAAAGTCAAAATGCCATGATATAAACTCGCAATTACGAGCTATAGTCCAATTTGTGAGATTGAATTCACAATTCGGATTTTTTTTTTTTTTTCAGAATTACATGACAAACTCACATTTGCTAAAAATAAAGTTGGAACTCAATTCAATTGCAATCAAATCAGTTTGCCATTTTTTTTAGAATTGCATGATATAAACTTTACAAGCTATAGTCTGAATTGTGAGATATAAGCTCACAATTCTGGCTTTTTTTCTCAAAATTGCATAACAAACTCACATTTGCTAGAAATAAAGTTGTAGTTATGAGCTATGATCAGAATTGCGAGATATAAACTGACAAAAACTCGCATTTGCTCAAAATAAAGTCAGAATTGCGAGATATAAAGTTGCAGTTGCATGATATAAAAATGTGCAGTTATGAGCTATAGTCAGAATTGTGAGAAATAAACTCACAATTCTGACTTTTTTTCTCAGAATTTCAAGACAAACTCACATTTGCTAGAAATAAAGTTGCAATTATGAGCAGTGTTGGGGAAAGTTACTTTTAAAAGTAATGCATTACAATATTGAGTTACTCCCTAAAAAAGTAACTAACTACTTAGTTTTTATGGAAAGTAATGCGTTACTTTACTTTTGCATTACTTTTTAAATCTGGGCAGGGCTTGATTGTTTGTTTTTAATATAAAAAGTTCTGTTTTGGGCAAATGTAAAGGCCTTTTCACACCAAAAGCCTCAGGCTTTGAGAAAAGTTCATTCACGTCTGTACAGTAGACCGCAGAAGAAAAAATATTAACTCTTTAGCAATAAAAAAGGAAAACAAATGTTAGATTATCTTGAGTCATTTTTGCTTATTAGTATGGTTGAATTGCATCATCGAAGGTCGGCAGCAAAGACATCGGTTAATAAAATGGGATTAAATGCATAAAGGATATTTGTATTATTTAACATATTTAATTACTGCAGGTTTGCGTCATATTCTGAGTTGAATTTCAC
>JAHKKF010520418.1:25337-47291 GCA_019740295.1 Labeo calbasu | reverse complement strand
GAAGGCACTCCTGCCAAAAAACCAATAATGGCAGACAGGAAACAAAGGAGCTGCCTGAAGTTCAGGAAGTAGTGCAGCTGTGCATAAAGCCGATTGTAGTTTATAAGTGGTTGACAAGTGGTGATTTTAGCTTTCTTGTCACCTGTCTTAAAATGTAAGGGATACTGGAGCTTGGTTGGGGTGGTGGGACTGCTCGCGGCGGGCGCCGGAAAATTTCCCTTATTTTCAAATCCAAAACTTGACAGGTATGGTCAAAGGTTGTGGGTATATGTGTTGTGCATCCCCGGCAGACTCTTCAAACATAAGCTGACAAGAAGAAAGTAACAGCCAATCCCACTGAAAGCCCCTTTTGCTTTGAGGGTCTGCTCTGGTCCAGCCAAAATACAATCTGGTTGTGAGCGCATGTGCCTGTGAGCATGTGCATGACAACAAGAAATACTGCCTGAAGGTCACATGACAGGAAAAAGAGTGGAAAAATGAATCAAATGTGCTTTCTCGAAACACCATGTGCCTCTTGGCAGTTGTTGTGTCCTTGTGTATTACCACATAGATTGTGCGCACAAGTGATTTGGCTTTCTGTAGGTTAGCCACCTACACCTGCTTACACAATTCAAACACACCCACATAGATAATAAACCAGACAATATTACAACAGTCATTCACTTGTCATTCTCAAATGAATAAAAAGTCATTAAGACACAAATGCTAGTTCTTAACTATAGAAAATCAATGTGAAAAATACACAGCATCTTAGGGCTGCTGTAGTATAACATCAAACATCACCTGCTTAACCATATAAACCTCAGCTTGATCCTGCTCAGAAAATAGAAAGCTAGATGTATGATGTCCGTGAATATTACAATGAGATGAGGGTGTGTGCTGACTTCAAACGAGGTAATCCTCCTTGGGGCTTTGCCCTGGCGCCTTTTGTACTTCAGGCAAACTTTGAAGCGTTTCCTTGCACGTGTGCCACTTTGAAGAGGAACTCGGGCTTGAAGAGGAGCGGGGTTGTTTTGAGTCTTCCGTTGCATCATCCTTGCACCCTCCCTTTTGCTTTTGTTAAATTCTCAGTGACATTCAATACTCTTTCAAAGCCAATTTTCCGCCATGAAAAGGTCAGACAGTGAGGTGTGTGGTTAGTGTGTGTATATGCATTGTGTGTTTGTCTTTGTGTCTTACGTACCCATTTCCAGCGGGTCAGCCCTTCAAACACGTCATTGTCCAGACTCACCACATCACTGCATGCAGTACTTGACATTTAATGGCAACAGAGAAAACCATACTTGCTTCAAAGTGCACTGCCGCTGTCACAGCGGGTCTCTCAACCATCACTTTAACTACCTTACACTAGAGGAACAGCTTGCAATGTCCTCACCACAATGAAGAATAGACTTTGGGAAGCATAGCAGTTTTGGATGGCCTTTTTTAATTCAAGATTTTGATTATATCCATCCAACTCATAAAGGCCAAAACATTGGCTAGTTTTCATTCTAAAGGAAAACGTGTAATCGTAATTAATAGATGATAACCTGGACATTCTAGATGAAGCTGTTTACATCCTTGGGTTTGGAATTATGCATTTCTGTGGCAATACTATTAAAGGATTTGTTCATTTCAGAATTAAAATTTTCTGATAATTTACTCACTCCCATGTCCAAGATGTTCATGTCTTTCTTTCTTCAGTCAAAAAGAAATTAGGGAGGAAAACATTCCAGGATTTTTCTCCATGTAGTGGACTTCAATGGGAACCAACAGGTTGAAGGTCCAAATTGCAGTTTCAATGCAGCTTGTAAAAAAACAATCACAAATGTTCATCTTGCATTAGCTCGACTTCACACATTATGTAGTCATGTTGGAAAGGTCATGTGTGACGTAGGCGGAAGTACCAACCCAGTGTTTACAAAGTGAACATGCAAAGAAAGTCAAACGCCCTTTACAAAAAAGGGTAAAACAATGATTTTGAAGTTGGAGGAGAAAATGAGATGGAGTTTTTCACCCTACCCTACCTTTTTGAACCAAAGTACACAGACAAACTACTAACTGCGCATGACCTTTCAACGTGATTATTTAACGCGTAAAGACATATGCACATCACAGAGCTGGTGCAAGATGAGCATTTGTGGTTAAAAAGTATATCAGTTTCTTTTTTTTTTTAAAAAAATGACCAATCGTTTTGCGAGACAAGAGCCTTATTCCTTAGCTGGGATTGCGTAGAGCCCTTTGAAGCTGCACTGAAACTGCAGTTTGGACCTTCAACCTGTTGTCTCCCATTGAAGTCCTCAATATGTAGAAAAATCCTGGATTTTTTTCCCTCAAAAACCTTAATTTCTTTATGACTGGAGAAAGGAAATCATGAACATCTTCGATGACATGGGGGTGAGTAAATGATCATGAAATTTTAATTCAGGAGTGAACTAATCCTGTAATGGCAAAATAATTTTGTGCAATTTTAATAATCAATAGAGAAAACCCTATGCAACAAGTAAGAGTTGTTATGCAAGTACTCTATTAATAAACTTTTAAAGTTTATTTATTTTATGTAGCAGGACATTACACATTACTTATTTAACTCTGTTCTATATCTAAAATAAACTGTTCTATATTTCTGTCATTTATTTTCTTTTTATTCTTGTTTTAAGACCAACAGTAGTCAACTGTAGCCTTGTAACTGTGAACTTTACTGCATTTTACTCATGTAGCTGAATGAAGGACCGTCATTTTGAGTGTTTCCTCATGATGATGGACTGCGTGGTACAAGTTGGAGCTCTAAGAAAATTGAGTTTATAAGGACAAAAAGCCATCTCATAGTTACTGTAATTTTGACATAGTATGAGCGCAAGTTTCAAATATTCGAACAAATGTGAATTCAAATATAGTTTACTTCATACACCTCAGTTAGCATAGGATCACTGATTAAGTGACAATGTATTTTCTTAACTTTGTAGACAATTTCAAGATCCCCACTGATGATTTTGGCCACTGGAGTCGCCAAAATCGCACAGTACCAAAAGTGTACGTCCACTTTTCACAGTGTGTGTGAGGTGCACACAACTTCTAACATACTTTTTAAAATCCAAATGTGTGTGCAGAAAAAGCCATACACTCT
Source organism: Labeo calbasu (assembly GCA_019740295.1). Classification (NCBI taxonomy): domain Eukaryota; kingdom Metazoa; phylum Chordata; class Actinopteri; order Cypriniformes; family Cyprinidae; genus Labeo; species Labeo calbasu. The sequence continues at coordinate 44,185 of JAHKKF010520418.1, read as the reverse complement.
TTTTAAAGCCAAATTTGCACGTTACTATGTAAAGACCTCAGTTAAGTACATTGTAAACCTTAATATATTATCTTAATGAAAACACTATGAATATTTAAGTATTATCTATCTATTTGCACAGGTTATAGCACTCAGCGCTATCTCTGGAGGGCTGTAGATCTTGAGCGCTGTTATTCTCTCTGAATTGACACCAGAACATTTGATTTGGATCATGGATGGTTTTAAATTCCATAACAATGACACACTAGTCTCCTTAGGAATTACATACCTTTCCTTTCTTTTCAGTAGACCTTTTTTTTTTTTTTTCGTTTGTCTGCGTGTTGGTTTATATCCTAGTTGATAAAATCCTAGTTCATAAAATCCTTTGACTTTTTGCAATTAGAGAGTTTAAACACTACATTTGCATGTCTTCATTTTTTTTTTTTTTTTTTTTTTGACAAAATACCCTTTAAACCTGTCATTTTTTGGTGTTTATTGTTGTGCAACCACTGCAGTTAAGACTGTGGTTCCTAAGAGTAACAGAAAGATCTTATTTAAAACAACAGTGGTAGATGGATGGACTAGTCATAGAGAGCACCTGGTGAGCCAGTTGTAATAAACATTTGAGCCTATGATACATTGTCTCCTGAGATTGTGATTCCTGTGTAAATACACTTATATTGCTTCTTTGCTGCTTTAAAAGGTCTCTGCAAATGTTCCTTTAATGGTTGGCCAATACATATGGTGTTTTAAATGCAGCTTGTTTTGCAAATGATATCTCTAGAGGCCTTAGAATGTAATAACATATATCCATTTAAACGTTACAAAGATGGAACAGACCTCTTGTCTCATAATTCTTGTAGATTCTGTATCAGTGTTTATGTGGGAAATTTTAAAAGTGTGATCTGTGGCAGTATTTCCTTTCAAAAGTGACCTGACACTTACTAAACTCGAACTGTTCAGCTGAATTTCAGCTGTAAAGCTGTTTACTTTAGTCCAGAAACTCTGTTCTGTATCATTCTTTTTATATAACACAAGTGTTATCATCTTTTGTTTGGAATACATTCAAACTGCACAATGAGACCCTGCAGCAAGTCTTATGATGACTGAGAATTATTGCTAGATAAAGAGAGCCAGTGACTTCTTTGATGCTGTCCAGGCAAGACAAAGGCACAAGAACCTGTCCAAAAAAACATATCTTGTGAGGTCTGCATGTTAAAAAGATCTAAAAAGCTGTTATGGGACTGTTTTGACATTTACAATATGCACACTTAAGCATATTCAGATATAAGTCTGAATGATTGTTATGAATTTGTATGGTTTGCTTTTCAGTCTGTTGTTTTGATAATGCATGACTGCAACCAATAGACTGGATGAATTGCAGTTTCTAATTTTTCTGATTTTAGAGCTTCTACAGCCATAAATTTTATCAGTGTTGTTGCCGTGCCCAAAGCCTGGCCCTTGGCAGAATACAGCTGGCTGGACTGTAGGGATCTAATTATGCCATTACCGATTGACCCTGGCAGTCCACACAGAGACACTAATCATCAACAGACTGCACTGCTTTCTTAATGTGTCACGTTCCTTGATCATGTGTGCTCTCTTTTAGGGTACTATAGACTTTATTTGTTGCTGTCTGGTGTTCATTGCATGCAGAATAACAGAAAACAGATTTGGACAGTCCAGTGTTTCATAATCTTATCAACTAACTTTAAAGCTAAAGCCACAATAGAAATTTAATGTGACATATTTAAAATCCCCTACCAAGAACCAGCAAGTACACAACATAGAATGCCTAATAGAAGCCTCTTTATCTCAGCCATTAAATATTTTGCACATTATCTCAGAATACACTGTACTTGGTATACATCAGGATGAAGGGTCATTTGGTCCATACTGAGATTAAGTGTTTGTGTTTTTTTTCTTTTGTGTGTGATAGTGGATCTTAGCTGCTTGGAAAGGGAGAGTCTGGTTTTGCTAAGATGGTTCCAAGCCAAGAATTATTCCAGTAAAAGCCAGTTTGGCTCTCTATAAAACACTGCATGGGTGGGGTTCTATTTCCTCTGTCAAATTAACAGCGAAGCATTCAAAACCCTCACGTCATGCTACTCAAGAACCTCTACAGGGCACAATATCTTAGGACCCCATGGTGGATAGAGAGACAGAAAAACCCTCACACGTAATGTGTAAGTGATGCAAATTCAAGCCAGAATTATTGTATTTGCATATTTGCACTCCCATTCAGAAGTTTGGGGTCTGTAATTTATTATTATTTATTTTATTTGTATTTTTTGAAAGAAATCTCTCATGGTCCCCATGGATGCATTTTAAAAAAAAAATACAGTAAAAACAGTAAAAATGTAAAAATATTTCAGCAGCTTAAAATAATTGTAAATTTTAACTGGGGCTGTCAGTCGATTCAAATTTTTAGTCTAATTATTTACATGATGTTTCGATTAATTAACCGAATGAATCGCAAAATGAGAAAGTATCAGTTAGACATTACAAACTGTAACTTTATAAAGAAATATTTTATTTAAATTAATTACACATAAACATTTAGGCTGCAACGGCCTAACGTAAACTATAGAACATAAAACAAGATAATCTAAGAAACATCTCAGTATTTTTTGTTCATACAATGAAGGTCATTGGTAACCAAAACAGCTTTGTTACCAACAGTCTTGAAAATACCTTCTTTCATGTTCCACAAAAGAAAGGTTTGAAGCGATATTAGGGTGAGTAAATTCTGACATTTTTAATATTGGGGGTGAAATATCCCTTTAATGTTTTTATTTTCATTATTATTATTTTCTAATAAAATGGTACTCTAAATAATAAACTAAATTTGACAGCAGGTGGCGATAAATGTCTTTATGAGTCATTCATTTGATTCGTTCAAACAGCTGATTCATTCAGGAATTAAGTAAATGGCTCTCTCTATGAATGGGCCTTTGAATCATTGGTTCACACGATTCGTTCAAAACGCAGATTCATTCAGAAACTAAACACTGCTGTGACATGCAACAATTCTGCTATGGCTTCAGAAGTAATATTTTCTCTGCAAAATTGAGCAAAAACACATAATATTGTGTTTGAAATATAACACAATATCAACTGCTTATTTACTGAACTGCTGTATAAAATTACATTTAAGCTTCTGATCGATCGGAACAAAATCAGCACTTGTGATATATTGCTCTTGCTCCCCTTGTGATATCATGTGATATATAAATATGAGACAAAACACATATAGGGACATTTTTTTGTACCAATATCTTGAATTTTAGGGCATAACTGCATTTATGGAGTTGTTGCCCTGCATGATGTACAGGCCTGGAGGTGGAAACATTATTGTTTTCATAACTAATTTAAGCTAAGTTAATGCATAAACTGACAGCCCTAATTTTAACATATTTTAAAATAAAATTTATACCTGTTATTGCAAACTGGAATTTTGATGTTTGCAAAAATTCAAAATAACAGCATTTATTTAATATAGAAATCTTTAACGACAATGTTAAGGCCTTTACTATCACTTTTAATCACTTTAACTCATCCTTGCTGAACTTTTGAAGTACGTTGTGTGCATTGCAAAGCCATTAAAGTAATCATTAGTCATCTTAAGTCATATAATGACTTTTTCACAATACTTTCTTTTGCATTAAAAAAAATAATAATAGTTTGACATCAAACCGTATTGCCAGACCCCCTGTAGTGATGTGGCAGACCCCCCGTTGAAGACCGCCGTTGGTACATACAATCTCAGTGATTCATCTTAAGGAAAATATCTATTGTTTATTTTGAGATCATGTGCTTGCCCCTTGCGGATTACGTCTGCAGGCTAAAGAAGAAAATGTTTGTAAATATCTGTTTTTGGGAAAAAGCGAGACCACATTTTCTAAACTTCAGCATGCCAAACCACACAGAAATACCATTGATGGCATCCAGTTGAGTATTAAAGCAATTTAATCTTCAGCAGAACACCAGAACAACACCTTAGATAATGTTCAGTAGGGCTCAGTATGTTAACATAGTTAATGCATTTATTATCATTAACTAACACTGAACAATAATTTTAATTGTTTTTATACCATTTCAGGTTGTATAAATTAACAGCATATAGTATGTTTATAAATTAAAATTAACCTGTAATAGATTGTAAGTAGATTGCAACACGTAATGTCTTAATATTAGCTTATTTATCCTTATTGTAAAGTCACTGTTGTGTGAGTTGGTGCCAGTGATGTTATTTCTGTAAAGTTATCGAAGGACATCAGTGCTATTGTGTTGATCTCGTCTGATCTTTCCAAAAAAAGAAAAAAAAAAGGAAAGAAACATCTAATAGTTTCATGGAGTTACTTGGATGTTGGCCCACTGGCCACATCAGCAAGAGAAAGTCTGAATCAACTCTCCAAAAGTCATTTGTCTGAAATAAATGTCAGCATGTATGAGAACTTCATGATAAACTGTGTTTTTGTCTGGTTCTTTGTATTCTGTTTGATGAACTAGTGACCTTTTATGCTTTCCTATTCAACATGCAATTACAAACAAAAACACATTTTAGAGATTATTTAAAGAAGAAATGTAACACATTTAAGAGACCTCTCTCACAGTGTCTCTCAGTGGAGCAGTAAAAGAAGATTCTGTCTGTGAAAACACTAGATTTGTTAGTTTGAAGCCACTCTTTAATAGCTTAACAATTTCAAAATGTATGCGTCACATTTTAGGAGTCTTTAAGGGAGGATCCAAAGGAGTTCGGGGTGGCTATGGTTTCAGCCCCTAAACTAAGTTCCCGGTACAGTCGCGCTGACTCCACATTAGACACCCACACACCATGCCATGACTCATCTTGCTGGAGATTGTCCAGTGTGTGTGTGTGCACAGAGGGGGCCTGAATGAGCATGCATAGTTGGACCCACCATCCAACCATGACTATCAAGTGCATCTGCAACTATTCAGGGGTCCAGTCCATAATGCTATAGCTGATGCATTGATGCAAATGATTTCTTTTTGGGTACTGTAAGTCTTTATAAACCACTAGGAGCCAAAATGAATGTAAAGCGACCGGCCGTTTCTTACTATTTCATATAAACGTACACATGCAGGTAAACACTTGCTTGTGACCATCTGCGAAATATTTCTTCTCATCCAATGTTTTATTTGTTTAAAATGGGTCATAACCTTCATGCTTTCAAATGCACTGTAACCCAAAGACTTTAAATATTACATCACTTTCTCACACGGTTTCTTGCCCAGCGTTCTGCTTTTATGGGACCTGACATTGTGCACCGGAGCATTTTTACATGTGGAACTAATCTACAGGTCATTAATGACTTTAGCAGGTGAAGCAAGGAAGTTCATGCTTCAATAAGTGAGAGAAGGAGAGAGACTGGGGTAGAGAATCTCTTTAGAAACTCCATCAAACCTGCTTTAATTGGTTCTTTTGGAGATTAGTATGTTCTTTGCTAAGAATATACTGAATATGTCTAGTAAAAAAAAATAATCTGATCAAGTGTTAAATGCAGTCATTTTGGGAGGCAAAGGAGTAATCACTGTAATTTATTCTTTAAAGGGCACCTATTATGCAAAATTAACTTTTAGTTACAGTGTGTGTACCCAATCAATTTAAATCTCTATAAATCATAAACTGTGTCTCATAGCTTACACTGTAAAAAAACAATGTGTTGATTCCACTAAAAAATAATTTTTTACCCGGCTGCCTTAAAATTTTAAGTTCAGTCAACTAAGAAAAGTTTAGTCAACTTGAAATGTTAAGTTGTGCTAAGTGACAACTTAGATATTTGAGTTCATTCAACTTAAAATTTTAAGGCAGCTAGGTAACAAGTCCAGCTTTTAAGTTTAACAAACCAAATTGTTTGTTTGGTCAACTCAAATATCTAAGTTTTCACTTAGTACAATTTAACATTTTAAGTTGACTAAACTTATTTGAGCTGACTGAACTTAACATTTTAAGACTGCAGGGTAACAAATTATTTTAAGTTGACTCAACAAATTGTGTTTTTTTGTTTGTTTGTTTGTTTGTTTGTTTGTATGTTTTTTACAGTGTACTGACCATAGAATCCGTAAGGTGTGACATCACAGTTTTCTAGCCCCGGCCATGACAGTTGACTGAGATTGCCTTATTAGCAGAGTCCCGCCCTGAGAGAGCCGCAAAAACACACTCCCATGTTTATCTTCATACCAGAGCATTTAAAAGCAGCATTCAAGTAAGAAATGTCATCTTATTACAGCTATAGACATTATCCAGTCCAGTGCAGTGAGTGAGTTTCTCCTTTTATTGTATTGTTTGGGTCATATTAACAGTGTAGACCCAAACAGCAGTGTAGGTACTGTATATTACGTTGCTGTCAGTTAATACACTGGTCTAGTATAAACATGCCATTTCTTTCCCAGCTGTTTAACTTCATAGACATAACCGACTGTGTTTTTGCAACTTCTGGAAAAGAGGGCGGGGGGCAGCAGCTCATTTGCATTTAAAGAGCCATGCAACTAAAACAGTCTGTTTCTGCTTCCACTCAAAATAGGCATTTTCATAATGATATAATAAATGATCTGTGGGGTATTTTGAGTTGAAACTTCACAGACATATTCTGGGGACACCTGCGATTTATAATACATCTTGTCAAAAAGGGGCATAATAGTTGCCCTTTAATGCCTGGCCTCATGAGTGAGTTTTACACAACAAACAGATTGTGTCGTTTAATCTCGTTTCGCATATGCAGCAAAAGTAAAACCATCTGTGGCAGCATTTGAGCCCTCAGCTATTGCAAAATAGTTTACTGTTAGAATAGAGTAGAATAGAATAGAATAGAATAGAATAGAATAGAATAGAATAGAATACGACCCTCTGATTCATTAACATGGGCAGCGACAAAACGTGCTTCTCACGCTCCACTGATACTCGCGATGTGAAACAGTCCTAATACATATAGCTAAATCGTTGTCATTCAGGAATAAGATCGCGTGGGTGTTTGAATCGAGATCTCGATAATTTAAGGATTAATCGTGCAGCTCTAATGTAAACACTGTTTTGCGAAGACATTGTCACGATCCCTAGCAAACAGTTTTACCATTTACTGCAAGTTATTCTTTTCATTATTTCCCTATAGCAGCTAATGAACTGGAAGTCTCACCCATTGGCTTTCTTCCACATTGAAGAATAACGTGAATAGAATAGAATAGAATAGAATAGAATAGAATAGAATAGAATAGAATAGAATAGAATAGAATAGAATAGAGGTGGAGCTCAAGTATGTAGTTCTCTTCTCATCTGATCAAACATACACATATAACCACCAACACAAATAGCTTATGTTAATCTTATAGAACCTTTGTTATCCAATGCAGTCCTTTTTGTTTAAAAAAGGTGATTAACTAATGGTCCAGTTGAGTCCAGAAGTATGAACATTTTTTAGACTTGTCCAGTCATGTTGTTAACATTGTTTATTTTTCTCTTTCTGTTCTCAGTTAGGTTGAATTCAATGAAAGAAACACATCTGGATGGTTACCACAAGACCTGCTGGGGGTCAAAACAAATGGGTTTTGGTGCCAGCCAGCAGTTTGAAGTCTGAAAGGCATGAAGTATACAGCGAAAGCGTACAATGATCAGAGGCTGTCAATCTCCAAAAAGAACAAAAAGCACCATATAACAATGCAAACTGTTGTACTGGAAGACTTCTGCAACCACACAATAGCTTTGTGTAAGATTAAAATTTAGGTTCAAATTTTGGCACAAGGATATCAAATGGCGTTGGAAAAATTGCAAATTGATGCACAATCATATGGAACATATGGTGCTTTTTTTTGGAGCTTGGCAGTCCTCGCTTGCTGTATCAGATTTATTCATTAGGGAAAAGCTGCAAAATTTTCTTGAATTCAAAACATGACTTAAAGTTGTCAGGTATACATGTAACCATGACCTACAACTTCCATTAAAATGTTTGTAAATCACTGAAAATTATACCTTTCTTAAAGGCAGGAGATTAGCATGTTTCTCATTCGTTTCCTCAACAATGTTTCCTTATCCATATTAATCCAAACTAACTAAAGGAGGGGAGCTGGTGTGCATTTCCAAGTGCATTTGCCAAAAACAACCCATCCCACAGGGATTTTTTTTCATTGAACAACATTATTTGTGGTAGAACATTAAAATTTATTGCTCTAATGAAACATAATTTTGCTCCTCATTGTTATGTGTGTAAATGTGTTTCTTTTTTTTCTGTGTCAGACGTCTTATCAGTCTTTTGGCAACAAATTGCCTCAGGCTCTGGATACCAGAACTGGCGGTGCTTGTCTGAAATCATGCTGTTAGCATTCCTGTTAGCTGAAATAACGTGTTTGCTGAATTTGTGTTACACAGAAGTCTAGCAAAAGAATGAAACGTCTTTATTATAATGATTGTTTGGATAAAAAAAGGGATGTGGATTTGCTTTCTTGTTTAACCAATCTTAACTAATAACTGTATGCAACTGATAGTTGGATACTCTGCAATGATTAGCCTGAATGTGCAGTATGTTAGGACACTGATTTATTCTCTCAGCACAAACAAGTTTTCATCATCAGGTATGCTCACTGTGAACACCTGTTTTATCCTCGCTGTTCCTGAGGTGGGCAAGTGCTGAAAGAGCCTGGGGGGCTACAGTGATAGTTTTGATAAAGAAACATCTTAATCAAAGGCCCATAAACCTATGTTAGTGCTGCTAGGATGGAGACAGCCATGCCCTCTGGTATAGAAGAGGATATGACTGAGGTATGAGATATGTTTACAGATGTAAGTACATCCTGACCCAGATAATGTGTAAATATGTGTTAAATGCTTTCCTACAAACCCTGTATATATACCAAGATGTGACCCCTTTATATATACATAAAAAAAATCTCAATATATTCCAAATGTTAAGCCATATGGTGAATTTGTAGGAGGAGCAAACTAGCGTTTAAATTTTCTTTGGAAGAAACTTTGACAGCCTTGAAACCATGAGGTTAAAATGTTTAAAATATGTGTGACCCAAACAATGTAGTTTGTATGTAAAACTGCTGATTGATGCCGTCAAACATGTGTTGGACTCCACCAACTGAAAGATTCTTGAATCACAGATCTTTTTGAATATGGCATGTTAAAGAAGTGATTTAGTGCTGGCAAGAAGAATGTCTATGCAGTAGAAAGGTTTTTTTATTTTATTTTTTTAAATGGTGCTATATGACTAGAGAATAAAGGCTGCACAGATGGGGATACAAACAACAATGTGGAAATCTTTAGTTGTAACAAAAGCCCTGAAGCCCTTGTGACTTTTGCTGACAAATAAACCATGGAGGCATGGGTTCAGTACAGGAGGAGTACACATTGTTCATTTAATTTTACTACTGACATTGTAACAATATAAAGCTGGTTGAAAATGGTTGAACTTGTCTTTCAATGCATTTTTATTTTACCTTTGTGTGCGAAGCCCCATTATTCCAGCTGTAAATTGTTGTTCTTGGTCCATTTGTCAGTTTATTTATTTTTGTATTGATTGAGTTGCTGCTGTGGTATGTTTGTATTGCGATTATTATTTTTTTTTCTCTTTGCCACTCTAAATGCAACATATTTTAATAGTGTCTGCCAGCACATACATCTCTGTGAACTCATTTGAATTTGTTGGCTACAGCTAGTCACAATGGTAAAAGTGCAAGAATGCTGAATGTTGGAATTCAAGCTTTCCTTTATGCTTGATTGAAGGGTCACGACATTGACCCTGGAGACTTGTCCCTGGTCGTGACCTAATTTAAACTCGGTGATCAATCATAAATCTGGCCTTCAAAACATGTGGGTTGAAAAGAAAGAAAATACACTGAGTGATTTCTCTGGAGGGCAAGCCAGCACACAAGTCCAGATAAGCAAGATTTTTGTAAACGTCCAAAACAACGAAAAAGGGCGGTTTACCTTTTACTAGTGCTCTCATTTGTGTTTTGTATGAGAGCTATTGTAAAAGGAAGTCTGGCTCTATCTATCTATCTATTCTATAGGTTGTTCCTTAGATAGATATATAATGCATAAATATATTATACACTGTTTTGGGCTTCCAAACTCCAGTCATCATAAACTTTACAGTATGCACAGTGATATTATTATTTTTTTAAATAGCCATCCCACACACTGTCCTCCCTCAATACCCAAGCTGTGTTGAACATAATATACACCTGACAAATGCCTCAGCTGATAGAGATCATTGAAGTCACAATGCTCTATAATTTGTTTATATAACAGGATACTGCTGTCTGAGAGCAGCTATTAATGCTCTTCAAGGATTCAACGCCATCAAGGATTTGTTTAATTTAAGTATATAGTCTGTAACTTGTAAGACAAAATTCATCAAATAGTCAGGTAAGAGCATGGCAAGTAAAATATCTGAACCCATAATGTAACCAACAGGGTACTGTAGTTCACAAGAGCAATAATTTACTAATGGCAGACAGTAATCAGAGGTTACATTCAGGGAGATGAAGATTTTATGAGCGCTTTCATTGAGCTCAGATGTTTCTAATAAAACCTAAATCATTTTGGGCTATTTTTCATTTCTCCAAACCCCGAATCCCCAAGGGGCCTCCTAGCTGTTTTTCACATAGGAAAAAGCTTAATGTTTGGAGATAATGATTATTATAATTTTGTGAATTCATTTTTCCGAATGCTCTACAACTCTTTTCTCTTCTAGTGTGGCAGAGAGTCAGAATCACAGTAGGCCTGGTAATCCAGACAACAGTAACTTTGTTTATTGAATTTAAGAAAAGTAAACATTACTCAGCAAAAGAAGTTTTCCATCTGCTATTATTTGTTTTAACCATTTGCCAAGTGCCATTTTATTAAATGCCATGTTGTCAGATACTGGACTAAAAGGCCTGTTAGCAGAGGCGTAGGTATGATTTTGCATTTGGGTGAGTCTCTAGACAAATGTGTGGGCTTCTAGACAAATATAAAATTAAAACTAAACCACCAGTTGCAATAAAAAGGGGTTTTACCCCTTTTTTTATTTGCATGAATGTTGAAAACAGCCTGATGCATCTTGCAATAATAAACAGACCCATTATCTCATCTGTGTATATTGTGTGTGTATTAATATGATACTCTAGGTCTCTGATTGAGGTAGCTTCCTCAATTTTTGAGCAATGAGAACTCACAATGCTGTGTAATTTGTTTATAAAGCTGAAGACAAGGAGTATGTAACACTGAATGATGGAATCAATCAAATCTGTAGAGAGGTGGGCATGGCTAGTAAAATATCTCAGCCCGTAATGTAAACAGGGTATGATATTGATTTATTCTGGAGGGCAGGGCTCATGAGTTTTCAATTATTTGGCAGTCAATTACTTTTTATTGTTTTTCTCCGTATTACTAAATACATCCAAAAAGTCCCTTCATTAAGTTTCATATTGCCCATATGCTGCTTTAAGCAAAATAAATGAGGTCTACGACAACTCTTATGTGTTATCCATGTGTTTCAATACAAACGGCAGTGGTTAGAAGTATCTTTTTAGCTGATTAATTATAAGTCCTCAGCTTGCTTGTTCACTATGTCTCTTTGAGTGCTTCAGCATGCTAAATCTTGCTACTTACTCACCTCATGTTCACAACAAAACATCGAAATATGTTTTCCAATCTTTAAAGCCTCTTACATCGAAATCTCTCCACCTGTTTTGGAAAATGACGACATGCCTTACAAAAATATTATGCTCTACTCAAGCCAGTTAAACTTATTGTACCATTGAGCATATAAAACTAGGGTTTTACTAGTTAAAGTCTTTGTTGCAGGGAATGATTTTAAAGTTTTCAGGAATTAAGGCTTATCAGTTTAATAAAGGCCACACATTCGACACCATTCACAGTTTCAGAATTAAACAGTTCAAACTCAAAGGCCTACAGGACATACTGTCGCACTTTAGATTCGTAGTACTATTTAAGCACACAACAGTGTGTATTAGGATGGCGTGGGCTTGCTATATGTGTCTGTCTGTTAGTATTTTGGGGTAAGATTTTGCTTAGGGGGAAAGCTATAAAACTAAAGGCTTTTAATGGTTACAGTCAAGGGTGGGACGGCTTGAAAAAGGTCACTTGGGTTTAAATCTGTTTCGCTGCAGATGCCGGGAGAGAAAGGTTCTTTAAGGTTATACAGCAGGGTGGATCTTGTTCTTAATTTGATTTGTTCTCTCTCAGCTTTTGGAGATTCTTTTATTTAAGCTAGATTGTAGGCTTTAGTTAATCGGTTTAATGTAAAAACCCCAGATCTGACAGAATAGCCTGCTTAAAATCAATTTCGCTTCTGAAATGGATCCCATGTCAGTTCACGTCTTGGTTTATACAGCACAAATGTAATGTTTACGATCATTTTAAAACTCAAACTCAGGTGAAAATAATGTTAACATTGGACCTACATGCACACTGACGTACGACTGGATTTAAGAAAACAACTTGAGACTGAAAAACTCAGGAAATTCCTTACTTTTCTTCACCAGACCACATCATCAACATATATCTGCCAAGGACTTGTCAGTTGAGCAAATGGTGAGATCATTTGAAATAGGTCGGAGCAGGTGCAGTGGTTTTGGTGGATGATGCCTATTTTTTCATATATGAAAGAAAACCAAAAAAGGCACCTAGTTTAAATTTGAAACATTCTTTCACTGGGATGTTATTTGAAACGCTTACGTAGACTACAATTTAATAATGTAGTCACTGTAGACATGATGTGCTTGTGTAAATAAAAGGATTTTACAATACAATTCATAAACCAAGATGGTGTATTATAGACTTTGTTTTAAGTTTTGTTTAATTTATACGCTTCTGTCCGAAGCTTTTCTTAAATAATGCTGTTAAAATTAGAAGTATGAAAAAAATATAGCAATTCATGCTTAAAATCAGCACGTTTTTCCAAAGAGCTCAAGAATGTGACCAGTCAGGTTCTCTAACACTATGATAGTTTAGTACTGTTTGTATTTAAACGTCACTCTGGCTGTCTTAGCTGAGACTCTTTGACGTTTCAGTGTTATTCTTCAATAAGAAAAACTAATGCATCGTTGCACTGGCCCAAGTTGTGGAGACAAAGTTGACTCACATGGATCTGTTTGTCATTTGTTTATTTGACTGTGCTTAGGGTTTACCTCACCATAAGGGCTGATGTGAGAATGCAGAAATGAATTCTCTCACGCCAGCATCTTGGGTGACGAGGCATGAGTTAATTGATGTTGTTTGCATTTGTTTTTTGGTTGATCTTGCTTAAGCCACACTATTGTCTCCAAGAGTAGTCAAGTGGCTTATTTGCATGCATGCCTGGAACAAATAAACTTTTGAGCCAAGAAACTCTGTATAAATACTGATGAGGCACAGTGGGTTCATTGACTGAGACCTCCCTGATCGTCTGTGTCAGCATCCCTGCATTTAATTAATGGCTGTACATATCCTGCTCCTCCGTCTTTTATTTCATCCTAAAATGGGGAGTTTCCATATGGTTTATGACTTTTAACTTTCATAAAACCAAAATTAAACCTGAAATCCATCCCTTTTCTAGCAAGAATTATTCAAATTAGACTTGTACCAATGGTACTTAGTTTATTAAACCAGATGTAATAGGTCATTTGTTTAGAGTCACAGTGCAACTGAGGCATAAAATGTCTAGATTTTTTGATCATGGATTGGTTACTGAAAATAAGGTTTCTTTAACCGCCTTTTAACAAAGAATATCTCCTACTAAACAGTATGAAAAAAGAAATGTATTGTTTCACACTGAAGGGGTTCATTTTGCAAAAATGACCGGTCAACTGTACATTATCCAGCTTATTACACGGCTACCTGCCAGTTAAATAAATGTGGATGTGAAACATTAATTAGAGTTGAAATGATTTTTCAATTTTACCTCTATATTTACTTAAAGCTTCCGTTACAATGTACAAAACACGCTGAAGATGCTGGAACAATATTACAGTAATATTAATACAGAGGTCCTCTGAGGTCATTTTCAGAAACACTGTGTTGTGTTTGTAAGTGAATGTGAGTCAAGAGAACAAGAAAAATGAAAGTAACATCAGTTACAGTTAAAGTTACAGTTAGCATTGCCATGGACTTTGCCAAATATTAGCCAATAGCTGACCACTCAATGTGATGAGTGACCAATCAGATTCAAGCATTCCAACAGGTTGTCGGACAAAAATTTACAGATAATTTACTCACCCCCTTGTCATTCAAGATGTCATTGTCTTTCTTTCTTCAGTCGTAAAGAAATTGTGTTCTTTGAGGAAAACTTTTCAGGATTTCTCTCCATATAGTGGACTTCTGTGGTGCCCACAAGTTTGAACTTCCAAAATGCTGTTTAAATGCAGTTTCTAAATGATCCCAGCTGAGGAAGAAGGGTCTTATCTAGCGGTTATTTATATTTTTAACCTCAAATGCTCGTCTTGTCTAGCTCTGCGTGTACTCTGTGTATTCCAGTTCAAGACAGGCAGGGTTTGTCAAAAAACTCCCATCTCATTTTCTCCTCCAACTTCTAAAAAAAAACATCCTACATCGCTGCAGAAGTCCAGACCCAATGTTTACACAATGGACGTGAAAAGAAGATCAAACGCCCTTTACAAAAAAAAGGTAAAACAATAATGTGGGACAATTTGGAAGTTGGAGAAGAAAATGAGATGGGAGTTTTTCAACCTACCCTGCCTGTCTTGAACCGGAATACACAGAGCTAGATAAGATGAGCATTTGAGGTTAAAAATTATATACATTTTAAATTTGTTTTAGAAAATAACCAATTGTTTCACTACATAAGACCGTTCTTCCTTGGCTGGGATCATTTAGAGCCCTCTGAAGCTGCATGTGGGCACCATTGAAGTCCACTATATGGAGAGAAATCCTGAAATGTTTTCCTCAAAAAACAATTTCTTTATGACTGAAGAAAGAAAGACATAAACATAAACTTGGATGAGAAGGGGGTAAGTACATTATCTGTAAAATTTTGTTCTGGAAGTGAACTTCTCTTTTAATAAGTTGGCTTAATAGCACATTTTGCGGACTGTTGCTTTCTCCATAAGCATGTGATTGTTTATCTGCTCTTTTTTGGGTATTTTCCTTAGTGTTCGCACCTTTCACTGAAACTCTGTCATTCTTTTATTGTCTATGTTTTAACATCTAATTATGTTAAAGCTTTAGAGCTTTTGGACTTTTAGCAGTCAACACCTAATCAGTGTAAAAATCATTATCTTTATTAGTGCAGCCCTCAGGCCCAGATTTATTAAGTCTAGCTGGTTGTTTGTTCACCATAAAACTGCATAACTCCAAGACTCAAATGAAAACTGCATGTTTGTTACAGTCCAGTTTTCCATCTGAGAGAAATTGAGAATGCAGGAATCCCCCTAACTGTGTTAGGTTGTAATGAAGCTCACTCCTGCAGAGAGCTCTACTTGTATAGCACAGAGGAATGACTTCATTGCTCTCTCTTTCATTTCGCTCTACGTTTCTCTTAAGATGTCCTGCATCGCAAGCCATCGAGCTAGTCTTCAAGGCCTGGCAGGCAAATTGACATGGCCAGGGCCCAACTGCTCTCAAACCACAAGCTAAAGAAAGCCAAGTTATGAGGCGAAACCCAACGCACAAATGAACATCTAGACGGCAGTATAGTATCAGTTCACGTTTCTTTCAGTGAGTCAGTAAACTGAAAAATAGACAAATGTAAGAAGTTCAAGCATAGAAACAGCAGGATGTTACTGATATGTTTGGATGACTTAAGCACATTTCTTTTCTGATCTTAAGTCAGATCAGTCTTGAATGTTTAGGTCTATTTCTTGATGTTGTCATCGCCTGGCTCCTCACATGTATCAGGTTTTTATTTACCTGCTTCTCATATCCTTATTAACCTTTATCTATCATCTGATACTTGGCTTTTTCTTTTCTTATCTTTATTTTGTCATATTGATCTCTATTCTAAGCCAGCAATGAGCAATGATATGTCAAGCTTGTTCACTGTTTTCCTAACAAATATAGTTTGATCACATACATATTTTACATTTACAAGGGGCTTACTTCAAACTGCAGTGCATTTAGGAAGATTAAACAAAGTGGTTTTACTCTAGAATTTGAAATGTTCATGATCCTCTGCCTTCTCAAACATCTCATTCTGTCACAAAGTTCAGTACTCTTAAAACATTTGAAGAATATTCGGATGAAAAAGCTCTCAAACCTCTTGGATATGTTCTACACTTTTAAATAAACAGAATACATTTGGCTGACTCTGAAAAGAGAGCTTTTCACAATACACTGTTTCAAAGCAGCTTTACAGAAAATGATTCCCTACTACCCCCAGGACAGCAAACCAAAGGGTGGAAAAAATGATGAGAAGTCAAACTTTCATGTGAAGTACAGTTAGGAAGGAAGTTTTTAGGCATCACGTGCCCATTCAGTTGTCTCTTGAGTCTCTTATTCATGTGACCTTAGGACTATTTCACTAAAGCACTTCTCCTCATGGGGTGAATGAAGACCACAGCGCAGATTTTAAAGATCATTTATGACGACTGACATCACTGGTCATCAGTTTACTGGTATTTTGGTGCTGATGTGTATGTGTGAATGATCTCTTACTGGTAAAATGCCAGATCACTGTTGCTTGTGTGAACAGCATATTTGTAAAATTTACCAGTAATTCTGGTCATTTTATGGTAATTTACCAGGAAAGGGACTATTGTGTCTGGGTTTCTTTAGGGGGACTCATATTTTGAAATGTCATTATGTTTCCTCTGCCTTGTCTTCCTGTTTCTTGTGTTTCATGTTTCCTGTTGTAATTATTAGCACCTGCATCTTGTTTAACCTGATTAGCATGTTATATATAGCTGTGTGTTTGTTCCAAATCTTTCCCCAGTGTAAACTTTTTAGATGGTTTCCACATTGAGGTCTGTTTTCAGGTCTTTCTCTTTTATTTTTTCTCATTTCCCTTGCTGTTGAGGGTTGTACATATATATATATATATATATATATATATATATTTAACTTTTCTCAAGTTTTCACTAAAGTACCTCATACAATTAAAACATCTGCATTAAAAACCAAAGTATTAGAGACCTACAAACACTGTTTGGATTGTATATAAAGATTGATGTTGTAAACTTAAAGATGTTTTTTTATTTATTTATTTATTTATTTATTTATTTATTTATTTATTTATTTATTTTTATTTTATTTTTTTTTGTCTTCACTTCCAGAACAAAAGTTTACAGATAAAATTTATAGTCCCTTGTCATCCAAAATATTCATGCCTTTCTTTCTTCAGTCATAAAGAAATTATGTTTTTTGAGGAAAACATTTCATGAATATTCTCCATATAGTGAACTTCAATGGTGCCCGGGAGTTTGAATGTCCAAAATGCAGTTTAAATGCAGCTTCAAAGGGCTCTAAACAATCCCAGCCGAGGAATAAGCGTCTTATCTAGCTAAACGATTAGTCATTGTCTCGGTTCGGTGCATGAGGCCTTACAACGAATACAGGCAATTCACCCTCAATCCAGAAGGGGGCGCCCGCAGTAATGCAACTCTGTTTGATAACCGCTCGCAGAAGAGCAGCGAATGCCAGGAGTTGCGCCCTTGAAAACAAAGACCACTAGACAATGATCATGTGCTGATTCTGAACGCGTCTCTCACTGACAAAGGAGTATAACGTTACTTTAAAGGCTTGCGCACTCAACTCTCTGCGGAATGGAGCTTTGTGCTCTTGTATCCTACCTCTCTCATTCGGCACAAATTCAAATATTCCATAATATTTCCATATTTGCGATGCATCCAAATGCTAAACTATTATTTATTACATAAATTATAGACTTTGTACTTCAGTCGCGTTCTGACGGTGACACAGTGAGGCGGACGCGCTGATGTTTGGTTCACTGTGTTTTATTTTGATAGTAACAACTGCGCTGGCGAATTAGCAATGCTCGAAGCTTGGCTGGAACTTGTATGTTCTGTGTTTGTGTGCACCAGCGCGATTACTTCAACTTTCCTCATACCAGCAAAATCAACTTAAACAAAAAACAAGTAGAATGTCGCTTTCTGCCATTTGAGTTTCCTTTCTGTCACAAAACTAAACTGAAACTCAGCAAATATAGGCTAAGTTACGTGTTGCAGTTTTTTCCCCTTGTCTAACAGTTAACTAAATTAAATATATTTTAAGTATTTATTCCTTGTATGTATATATGTGCTGCAGATTTTACAGCCTATATATGACATTAATTTGATATAATATTTAGTATTTTTACATATAGGTGGAATTTTTTTTTAAATTTGTACTACTGTTGGTTTAAAATAAATGAAAAGAAACCTAGCATATTAGATTTTTTTTTTTTTCTTTTGTATCGAACCGTGACCCTTGATTCGAGGTACGTACCGAACCGTGACATCTGTGAACCGTTACACCCCTAATATATATACTTCTTAACCTCAAATGCTTGTTTTGTCTAGTTCTGTGATGCACGTGCATACTCTGTGTAATCCGGGTCAATACAGTTAGGGTATGTCGAAAAACTCCCATCTAATTTTCTCCTCCAACTTCAAAATCGTTCTACATTACTGTTTTACCTTTTTTTGTAGCGGGTGTTTGACCTTCTTTGCATTTCCACTTTGTAAACACTGGGTTGGTACACTGTAAAAAACAATTTGTTGAGACAACTTAAAATAATTTGTAACCTGGCTGCCTTAAAATTTTAAGTTCAGTCAACTCAAAAAAAGTTTATTCAACCTTGAAATGTTAAATTATATAAGTGACAACTTAGATATTTGAGTTGAATCAACTTAAAATTTTAAGGCAGCTGGGTTACTTACCCATCTGTTAAGTTTAGCAAACACAAATATCT
>JAHKKF010520418.1:5456-20279 GCA_019740295.1 Labeo calbasu | reverse complement strand
GGAAAGTACTAGGCAGAGAGAGGGGAGCAGGATCAGCAAAGGACCTCGAGACGGGATTCGAACTCGGGTCGCCACTAGCACAGTTGTGCTATATGTCAGCACACTAACCACAAGGCTATTGGTGCCGACTCTAACGTTGGATTTTGGCTACACAACCTGAAAGCAACAAAATATCAACGTTAGCTGACGTTAATATAGGACTTCAAATTAACGTTGACATTAGACGTTGAACTGACTGAATTGTGGTCACCGTCGTCGCAACCGAAATTTAACTGGGTTAAACTGATGAAATACATTGATTTTACTACATTTAATCAATTAAATTAATTCTATTTGTCATGCTTTTCACCATTACAGTAAAATCAATGACAAAAAAGCTGTAAAATGGTAGTAAAATTATGACTACATTTATCTGCCTGTTATGTTTTGGATTTATGAGAAGTGGTTAGCTTTCGAGTAGAGGTGGGATTCGATTATAATTACAAATATATTTCTAATATAAAAAAAAAATCTAAAGAATTCAAGATTTTTGTTTTAAATGCAGAAAATACTGAAATGTTTTTATGTTTTAGATGCTGTCAATACATCTCTATCGCATGTATTCAAACATACAAAAAATGTAAATGCCTACGAATTTGAGTGGAATCAGGGATGATTATGAATTTGGTCTCATCTGGATGATTTACAGGTGATGGATTGTATAATTTGGTTAAAATTAGAGGTAGAAGTACTATTTGCATTTGTGTTCAAGCCTGTTTATCTCACAACCTCAGTTGTCTGTCTTTAATCAGTCATTTTTCCACAGCTGTTCATTTTTTCCCCATTGTCAGGCAGATGACAAAATATAAACTTTGAACCAGAACATATAGTCTTTTTTTTTTTTCATTGTTCTTTTCTCTGTTGAATATGCAATTTGACAAAATAGAAGGTCCATGTAGAGAAATAATAAAGGGAGGAATGGATTATTTACAAGGGGCTAACGAACAGAAGTCCAGCTCCTGTGGCTTCTTTTTGTCTGCACACTTTTCCCTGGGAAGCAACTTTCCAACATTTGCAACGCAGCGAATTAGGCGCCGTTTGAAGCCCTTCCCACAGGTCTTGGAGCAGGGGGACCAGTCGCCTACCTCCCACATAGGGCAAGGGTCTCCACATGCCTGAATAGCACTGGGTTTTTGGGCAGGCTCACAGTCCATTGCAGGCCCACCATCTCCACCAAGACACTGCACCATCCTCCTCTGGAGCCCACTACCGCAAGTAACCGAGCACACGTCCCATCCTGCCGCCACCCACTTTCCTGGTTTTGGTGGAATATCTTTGACATACGACGGCAAGATTTTGTCCCTAAGAAGATCTGCCTCTTTTCCGCCTTTGTTGATTCCGCCCTCTTCCCTAAGGACACTGTTTTCAGCACGTGCCTTTTCTTCTTTCTTTTGCATTTTGGTGTCTTTGCTCTCCCGTGGCAAGTAGAAAGAATAGCGGATACGTGGAGGTGTCATCTGGCCCACAGACAGCACTTCAATTATCAGGGCTTCTCCCAGAGGTTTTACAGCCTGAATAGTTTCGGAGGAGCCAACTGTTCCACTGTAGCGGAGCAGACTCCCTTTCACCAGAATATCCTTCTCCATGGCTGAAACCACATAGTTTCCATTCAACAGGTACTTGCCCTGGCTGTTCTTGACGGCGAGATAGTTGTCATCACTCACAATGCCCTTGTAGCCACGCTGCCTGATGTCAACGTTAGAGGCTCCCACAGGAAGCATGACCACAAAATTGTAACCATGCCTGAGAAGAGAAAGGTCAGAAGAAGTATTAGAAATGTTTTGGGTTATTCTTTTTATTCTTAGTATGTCCAGTCCAAAAAGAAATTTTAAGAATATGAGTTTTCAGTCTGTGACTGCATATCTAAAAATAATGGCAAGAAATTTCTGATTCCCAAAAAATGACTTTCATGAACCAGTTCTTTTTATATAGAAAGGCAGTGTGGTACAATTAACAAACAATTCACTCTTATGAACTGATTATTTAGTAAATCAAAATCATTCTCGAACACTGCCCTGTATAATTTAAAAAGTAAAGTAAATAGTAAGTAAAAAGGACATTATAACCAAAAAATACCATACAGAATCGGTCTAACCGAATCAAAATCAAATCAGGAAATCTGTATTAATACCCAGGCTTATTACAGTGTTTGTACAAGGTGCTTAAAGTGCTTGAAGTACTCGAATTTGTCTTTTTGAAATTTAAGGCCTAGAAAACCCTTGAAAATAGCAATATTCCTTAAGAGGTACTTAAGAAGTGCTTGAATTATTGAAAGACAATGTATCTATGAAATAAGTGTTTAATTTTTTCAATAAGCACAAAGTAAAAAAAAAAAAATCATACTTTTTTTTTTGCCTATTTCAGTTAATGTCATAAAACTATCGGACTAAACCAGTCATAGTACTGACAGTGTCGTGTAAACATGGATAAAGATGCAAAAAGAGGAACAGATCAACAGATCAAAATCAAGAGTCATTTAAGCTGGAACCGCTCTGATCACTTCAAACTTCTCGTGACTTCTTTTCATTTCAATTAATTCACTAGCAAATCCAGATCAAATTAAAAGAGCCCAAATTTCGACATCGCTTGTAATGATTTTAAAAACCATCGCATTGCAACATGATTCACTGTTTCGAAGTGCTTTGATTTAGATTAGGACTTCGGAGCAGGTTCACAAATCATTTGACTTAGATCGGAACTTTGCATATCGCAAATCAATTGATTTAGATTGGAACCTCAAGTCGTGTATCGTGAATAATTAGATTTAGATCTGAACTTTGCATATCGCAAATCATTTGATTTAGATCGGAACTTCATGTATCGTAAATCATTTTATTCAGATCAGGACTTTGGAGCGGGTTCATGAATCATTTGATTTAGATCGGGACTTCGGAGCGGATTCACAAATCATTCCACGAATTGAATGATTCATGATCCGAGCTCAGAGTCCTGATCTGAAATGATAGTTCGCGAATCATTATTCAGACTGGAACTTCGGAGGGGGTTCCTAATCTTTTGGTTTATTTGATCGGAAACTAGGAGCGCAGATTCGGATTCAGATCAGGACTTCAGAGCGGTTCTTTTTTTTTTCATCTTTTTTTTTTTCTTAAACAGTAGAAAATATCAAACCATAAGTGAGATCTTTAAATGAAATTCTTGAAAATCAAAAAAGTAGTGTCTAAAAAGTCCTTGAGAGTCCTGAAATTATATTTTACAGTATCTGTATGAACCCTGTTACCAAAACATGAGGTTAGTAATCAATTCATGAATTATTTTAAGATTATTTGTGTGACCCAATTTCACTCACATGGGCTTGGTGAAAAGGCCTGAGACTTTCTTGCAGTTCTTATTATCTCCCCCACAGACACCACACTTGTCAAACTTTTTGTTGGATCCCAGTTTTCCATCACAGCCTGCCTTGATGCATTTGCCTTGGACACAGACTGATGAGGAGTCAGGAGAACATGGTGTACCATCAACAACCTATAAAAAGCAGAGAAAAATAATTTACATGCTAACAATCTTGTGGATACACATGGTGACAAAAAAAAGTAGGGCAATTCGTGTACAGCCATTTATTTTCTTCGCTAAACAATGTTTTATGTACCGATGATTTAAATACACAATTGACATTTATTTTTTTGAAAATATACATGTGTATTAGATAAATCCCTTTAATGGTTCCCATTGTTCAGTTTTAGAGCAGCTTTGCTAAGCAGACATTGAATTGTGGGGGTGCATTGAAACAAATGAGTCTAGCATGTCTACTATTAAGTTATTTCTGTCCCCATTCTGTTGACCATTTGTTTTGGATGAGTTACACCAAATTAGCAATGGGGTTTACTGAGTGTACAATATGCCTTCGGCAAAACATGTCTTTAGCAGATTAGTGTTCATTCTGTCTCTTCAAGAGTTCAAGCTCTGAATAGCTTCTTCAATGTCAAATCCCGGTTAAAACAGCATGGCAGTCTCATAAACATACCTCTAGCCTTGACGTAACTGTTGCGTCTGTATAGTTTCACTCTGCACAACAGTATCTTGCAAAGATAGGCCCTTTCCCCCCTACTTATCTTTCCTCTCACTTTCATCAGTTCTTCCTGACCACTCAACTCTGCCTGTAGTGACATCTGACGTAAGTGTAAAGCAGCCATCAAACAGCAGGTATGCTCACTACCCCTTTCTCCTCTTACATGCCTATAGTAATAATATATGGTTTTAATTTTATGATTCCTTTCTTTTCAATAAATTCTTAGATGAATGTTTAATAACTCATAACTGTTCTGATATTGCATGTGTAGCCTTTCATGTACTGAACTCTTGCGAGTGTATTTTATGGTATTAAGGTGTTAAGTTCACTTTATGTCATAGTTTCCTGGACTCACTGACAGGTTATATCGCCTGCATCCCCCATAAAACTCTCAAGCTTCATAATCTCCAGTGAGAGAATATATAAACTTTAGTTTATGTATTTTTATATATAACTAATATATTAAACTATGTAATACTATTATATTCAATGCCTTAAAGGATCAGTTCACTTCTAGAACAAAAATTTCCTGATAATTTACTCACCCCCATGTCATCTAAGATGTTCCTTTCTTTCTTTCTTGAGTTGCTTAAAAAAATTAAGGTTTTTTGAGGAAAATATTCCAGGATTTTTCTCCGTATAGTGGACTTCAATGAGTTGAAGGTCCAAAATGCAGTTTTAGTGCAGCTTCAAAGGGCTCTACATGATCCCAGGTGAGGAATAATGGTCTTGTTTAGTGAAACAATTGGTCATTTTCTAAAAAAAAATACTTTTTATCACACATCGCAAAGCTAGTGCAAGCATTTGTGGTTAAAAAGTACACAAATTGTAATTTTTTTTTTTAGAAAATGACTAATTGTTTCGCTAGATAAGACCCTTATTCTTCGGCTAGGATTGTGTAGAGACCTTTGAAGCTGCATTGAAACTGCAGTTTGGACCTTCAAACCATTGGCTCCCATTCAAGTCCACTATATGGAGAAAAATTCTGGAATGTTTTCCTCAAAATAAGACTGAAGAAGGAAAGACATGAACATCTTGGATGACGTGGGGTTAAGTAAATTATCAGAAAATTTTTATTCTGCAACTGAACTAATCCTTGAAACCCTAAGTTCATTTTATACTGTTTTTTAAATAATTTCTAAATGCGATGGTTTTTAACGCGTTAATTACTCACTTTAGGTGCAAGAACATGGAAGTAGCCTGTTCCATTTGCCCTGCAGATCAGCTTGCATGTATCTTTGGCCGAAACACCAGAATATTTGGGCACCCACACCACAGAGGGGGTGAGCCGGTTAGTGTTCAGACTAAACCCATTGTAAGCTTCACACTGCTCCTCACGATAACTCTTGCCTAAAATGACAATGAGGCAGATGTAAGTGGAGGACATTCTTGAAATTCTTATTTTATTCCACATGCAACATAGAAAAGCATAAATGATTCCAAATACTAAAATGATTCTTGTTTACTCTACTTTTGTTTACACTGATGCTGATTTTGTTTAGATACCTGTGTCTGGGCATGGGGAGAGGTTGCAGGACCGGTATTTGACCCTCACTCCTTGGCAGTATTTGCCGCCATTGACTGGCACAGGATTGTCACACTCTCTTTTTGACAGCTGCACTCCACCACCACAAGTTCTGGAGCAGGTACCAAACGGCCCCCATTTACCCCATCTGCCATCCACCTAATAGAGAAAAAACAGGAAGAGGGGTTTGTCACAACTCACTTGGCCTTTGACAACAGACTCTATTCACTTCAAAATCCCAAATGACTTGGCCACCAAGAACACGTTCACAGGTCATGTGCAAGATTGCTAAGCAACAGGGCAAATAAACCAAGTAACAGGTCAAGTGGAGTACGTTTAACAAGCTGACATCGGTATGTCAGATCTCTGTTGTGGTCACATGACATCTTTCACACTGCAGTGAGAGTTCCTTTAAAATGAGTTCAGTGTGTTCTTTCAACAAAAGTGTAAATTCTCTCAATTCTGTAAGCATGATCAAAACAAAACTATCCAAGATACTGTATAAGATGTGTGAAGGTACCTTAGATTTGGTGATCTCCTGTTTGTCCATGCACGTGCCCCTCATGCAGAGCTGTCCGTCCCCGCAGCTGGTTCCGTCTGCCCATGGAAAGTGTCTTGTCTGGCACACCAGTTGTCCGCGGGTCTTCCCTGTGCACCACAAGCGCTGACATGGTGCCTGCATGAACG
The DNA here is from genome assembly GCA_019740295.1 of Labeo calbasu. Classification (NCBI taxonomy): domain Eukaryota; kingdom Metazoa; phylum Chordata; class Actinopteri; order Cypriniformes; family Cyprinidae; genus Labeo; species Labeo calbasu. The sequence goes on along the minus strand of JAHKKF010520418.1, from coordinate 14,001 downwards.
GGCACGGCTTTGAGCCGGCACCGAAGGCAAGCTCACACTGCCGCTCTAAACCATACGATGCACCTGGGAGCACATCTGGAAGAGCTAACGGTTTCTGAGGTTGATCCAGCAGACAATCGCCTGCAAAGAGAATGTTACACACAGATGTATGAAATTGTATTTATAACACTTTGGAGACTTTTGTTTGCACTCATTTTACCTGTAATTCTTTATTCAAATATACAGTAAGATAGAGTAACAAACTAGTAACAAAGTTAGAGTAACAAACTAACTTTTGACTAGATGACTGGAATGTGGGTATGATATATTTGCTTTAGATTTTTGTTTAGCAGATGTAAGTGTATGTATACATATGCTTTCGTCTGCAGAGGGCAAATATCAGCCCTGAGAGGGATTCTGAATACCCCAGTGACCCCATTGTAAACCTTCACAGAAACACTCCAGTCCAACAGTTACGTCATTCGCTACACTGTTTCAACAAAAATTTGGATGTGCAAGCTATAACGTAAGCTGACCTTGGGATGTCTATTTCTTTGAAGACAGCTTTTCAGAAAGCACCAACACTGAGATGTTAAACCCAGATCCACCCATCACTCTATTAGCCCTGAGCGCACTCATATATGCTACTATTTAAAAGAGGTCAGTAAGATATATATATTTTTTTTTTAAAAAGTGTTTTTGAAATAAGTATCTTAAGCCCACCAAGGCTGCATGCATTTGATCAAAATACAGTAAAAACAGTGAAATATTATTACAACTTAATTTCCATTTTCAAATATTTTAAAATGTAATTTATTCCTGTAAAGGCAAAGCTGAATTTTAGCCATAGTCTTCAGTGTCACATGATCCTTCAGAAATCATTCTAATATTATGATCTGGTGCTCAAGAAACATATTAATATCAATGTTAAAAACAGCTGTGCTGGCTAATATTTTTGTGATCCATTTTTCAGAATTCTTGGATTAATAGAAGAACAGAACAAAAGAACAGCGTTTGTTTGAATTTTACAAATGTACTCTTGTTAATTTATTGCATATTATTTTCTTTAAAAAAAAAAAAAATTAATATTGCCAAGCTGCTCCAACCCACATTAAATTGTAGCTTCATTATACATACTAATGCAATCAATAAATAAATCTTTATTACATTTTATTTTGTTTTCTAGAATAGAAAATAAATGCTTTTAAACTGAATGCACTACACTTTGATATAAACATACATTTAATGGCAAATTTCAGCATATTCAATTTTTGAATGAATCGTGAATCAATGAATCGTGTCAAAAAATATTGTTATATTTTAGTACTGCTGTGTTGTTGTTTTTCACTTTCACATGACATTACCTTAAAGGCCAAACATATTTGGGATTATGCAAAAGTGGAAATACAGTTCTATTTAGAATTCATATTTTAAGCAATAAACCATATTCAGGCCACCTCAGTTTACTTTGAGGTGATTCGGTTTACTTAAAAGTTAATTTAGTGCTTTCACATATTGACAAAATTAGACCCCTGAGATGTAACAAATTAAAGGAGAAGTTCACTTCAAAAACAAAATTTACAGATAATTTACTCACCCCCTTGTCATCCAAGATGTTCATGTCTTTCTTTCTTCAGTCGTAAAGGCATTATGTTTTTTGAGGAAAACATTTCAGGATTTCTCTACATATAGTGGACTTCAGTGGTGCCCCGTGAGTTTGAACTTCCAAAATGCAGTTTAAATGCAGCTTCAAAAAGCTCTAAATGTTCCCAGCTGAGGAATAAGAGTCTTAGCTTGCGAAACAGTCAGGCATTTTCTAAAAAAAATTACGATTTCTATACTTTTAAACGTCAAATGCTTGTCTTGTCTAGCTCTGCGTGAACTCTGTGTATTCCGGGTCAAGACAGTTAGGGTATGTCGAAAAACTCACATCTCATTTTTTCCTCCATCTTCAAAATCATCCTACATCACTGCAGAAGTACCGACCCAGTGTTTACAAAGTGAAAATCCAAAGAAGATCAAACACCCTTTACAAATAAAGGTAAAACTGCGATGTAGGACGAGTTTGAAGTTAATGGAGAAAATGAGATGGGAGTTTTTCTACATTCCCTAACTGTCATGAACCGGATTACACAGAGTTCACACAGAAAATAACATAATTTCCTTAGAGCCCTTTGAAGCTGCATTTAAACTGCATTTTGGAAGTTCAAACTCACGGGCACCATAGAAGTCCATTATATGGAGAGAAGTCCTGAAATGTTTTCCTCATAATACATAATTTCTTTACGACTGAGGAAAGAAAGACATGAACATCTTGGATGACAAGGGGGTGAGTAAATTATCTGTAAATCTTTGTTTTGGAAGTGAGCTTTTCCTTAAAGGGCTCATCCACACTAAGTCAGAGCTTTCCCTTTCCAATCTTTCTTTCCTTGTTCTAAAAAATAAATTCCATAAACACGGTGTCTTCTCAAGAAATATCTGCGTTCACATGAAACCACCAAAACGGACTCAAAGCGATGTAGTATACATGCCAGACCAGAATCTGGTTTCAGTCTCCCAAAACGCCGGATCTTTCTGGATGAAACGCTGATATGATACAAAATGTTTGTGTACGGGCTTTAAGTGTATAGGTCTACAGGAAATGCATAGTATCACCTTCTTTTACTTACCATGTCCACTGTCCAGGTAGTCAGTGATAATGGCAGCACTGCATGGTGACCAGGGACTGGTGCGGTTGATTCGGATCAGAGTTGGGGACATCATGTGATTGTCCTGCAGCTTGCCAAACACCTCCTCACATGCCTTAACATTATCATGTGGCATATTGAAGACATGACCTGTAGCGACAAATGGGTAAAGGAGAGGAGAAAGAAGTGAGAACACAAGAGAAGAGAGGAAAAAATGACAAACAAACAAAACAAAATGCTTTGTGTGTCAGCACTTTACACTGATGTAAATAAACCGTCTCTAGAAATTATCTGAATGTGAATTTAGATTTTTGCCTTTTAAATCACCATTCATTCCAAAACAATTTTCCTGTCAGCAGTTGGACCACAGCTATGCTGAGTCACTTCTACAATACCTCCAACATCTCCCCACATTTCCTCCCTGGTCTTGAGAGGAAACTTTTGCAAAACCGCCTATGAGGTTTCCTACAGCGAAAGAAGCCACTTCAATAGAGCTTATCTTTCCTCAGCTGCTCCACTAAGCTAATCTGCACTGAATGAACATCATCTCTGGGACAATGCTGTGGAGATCCTCCAAAAGATTTTGGATGCTGAAATTACTAGTTCTAGACCCACATATTGAGTAGGGTTGGCAAGCATTCAGGAGATTTCAGCACTTCCAAACATAATAAATGACAATGCAATAGGCTTGTTATTGGCGCATCATGCTTATGCAAGGAGTGATAATATGATTGCAAGTTTAGAAGAAATTGTGGCTAGTCAGTGACATTCTGCATGCAATGTATTAAATCAATTTTTTAAAAAGTGGCAAACTGCTAATCAGTCAAATCTTGACCCTTGAGCTAAGAATTATGGGTAGTGCAGTTTTTTAACAGAATACTTTGCTATTAACTACATTTTTCAAAAAATTAAAGTCAGTCATGCTGGCTCGTGGCTTCTACAGAAGCATACATCATTGTTAAACAATCTTGTAGCTCATGGTACTGTACGGTAGGTCTTTCTTGAAAGGTTTATATTTTGTTGTTAAAAATCAATTTGTCAATGGAGAAAATGAATTGTATTTTAACTGCCAGAGCCCTAACAGTTGCGCTTTTTACATCTGTTTACACTTACCGAGCTCATGGGCAGTAGTGAAGGCAGATGGCAAGCCATCATCTTCAATCACAGAACAACTTCTCTTGGGATCACACATGGTGCCAACATCTGCCATACCCAGTGTGTCACATGTTGAGGCTCCGCACAGGTCCTAGAACAGTAGAACAAACAAATTCATCATTCTTTTCTGAATTTTTAACATTCTAGATGAGGATTTGTAATTAAGTCAGTGTGAGTACAAATGACATTTTGTGATATTTAACCCATAAAAATTATACATTTATTATGTAGATGTATCCTTCTGTACATATCTAATAATGTATATAATGTAATATATGTATTTCTATCATGACAACACTCTGAAGATATTAGCATAGTAATGGATATGACAATGTTAATGTAGTTGGTCTTGGCAGAAGAGATCTGCTAAACTTCTGATTTGCTGCTGCTGTTGGTTTTTGCTGTTGTTGTAGATTATTGCTGCTGCTGCAGAGCAAGTACAGGAACTTGCTTTTGCCAATAAATACCCCTATCCACCTTTTTCTGAACACGGAAGTCTCGCCCGACTGGAACGGTGCTTTATATTTCCGGTCTCTGGTGTTTCTGACACCAAATTAACATATTTTCAGAGCCAATTTTATAATGTTATGCGTACATTTTTATATTTAGTTATACTGAAAAACTTTTTTTTTGAAAAAAATCTTTTTTACCCCATTTTAACATGGATTTCTATGGAGACTGGAACATGAAACCATCCAAATATAAGTTAGAATCCATCATGACGCAGCTCATCGGTTAGTCAGGAAAAAGGTGGATATGTTGCTGTGAGTATTTAAGTCATACTACTGCTGTACAAATAGCATATATAACAACCTGTAGTAGATCTATACAGGTGGAGCTGGGGAGGTGGAGGGTTTCAGAGGAACTCTGAAAGTGTGCAGTGAACTGCTCTAGTGAATGATAACCAGCCATTTAAATGAAAAGCAGCAAAGCTCATTGAGCCAATCAGCTTGTGCCAAGTAATGTAACGCTGTGAATATCATGGGTTTGCATTAAGGACCCATCAGACTGCACCATCTAGAGTTTCATGACATAACTTGGCATATAATAAAATTATTTACATTAAATTTACAGCTGAATATTAGCTGTTATTATATTTGCTTTGTAAATCAACCAGTGGCATATGGTTTTAATCATTGGCATGTAAATCTTGGTGTAAAGTTATATATTAATATACAATATATATATATATATATATATATAGAAACTTTGGGCACCACAGATATGCAAGTAAATGTATCTGAAAAACACTCTAGCAATGAGTAGGAAACAGTGAGTGAAAAAAAGGAAACAGTTAGCTAGAAGAATTTTAATTGACACTGAAATATTTTCAGATGGCTAAAATATCTTTCATTTTTGTTGGTACAAAATGCAGTATCTCAGTCCAAAAGAATTTCCGACTGACCTATATTGTGTTACCACAGTTTAAAGTGGATTTGCTGAAAATATCTGTTGAGCCTTACTGACTCAACTTCATAATAGCAGGTTTGCTGGTCAACTTTATCCCATGGTGCAACACCCTATACCAACTCCCAAAAAATGACCAACACTGACTGTGGTCGTAACCTTAGCATTAAAAACAGAGTTTCTCTCCGGCCACAACACACTTAAAGGGAACAGAAGCTTCCCCACATTCAAGAGAGACAGCTCAATTCCTGTTTTTTCTTTCTTTTCTTTTCTTTTCTTTTTTTTTTTTTGTTTAATTTGACCTAGTTCTCACATTCTCTCTACATTTCTTGATGTATGTGAATCCAGCTGTTAACTCCCAAGAATCATCATGGGGCTAATCATAAAGTCTCCCTAGACTTTCAGGCCTTCTGATGATGGATGCCTTGTTCAAACATTAACCACGTCCAAGTACTGTACTTCCCTTGTAGTCAGGCATCTGCCAGAAATATATTGTTTGGGAGTGTATTCTTAAGACATAGTTTTGTGTGACATCTAATCTGAGACTGATAACAAATGCAATATTTTTTTTTCCTACATTTTGTACCAAACAAACACCAACAGCCATCCTCCAGATTCAGTTTAGACAAAGTGTGACTCACTCTGAGACTCTACACTCACAGGATGAAAATACAGCAAGTGTTGCCAATTATTTTTAAATGTAGCCTATTATTAAATGAAGGCAACATGACCTCTTCCCACAAATGCATGTAACAGGAAAGTTGTGACTCCAGCCACCACTGCCTTAACACCAGCTGCATTATGCACAAGGGGTTTTAACTTTACATTTGTGCTTAAATGAGCCATTCTGCTGTAGTATATAACAAATATACACAAACAAATCTGAAAGCAGATGATTTAGTGATTGGATTACTAAAGAAAATCAGCAATTGTGGTTATTATTATTATTATTTCCTTTATTTAGCCAGGAGATCACATTGAGACAGTACTATCTCTTCTTCCAGTGAGACCTGGTTGTTCACAGTTATGGTGTTTAGGTTGTTACTTTGCTCATATGTAGTCCAAAACATTTAGACTACTATACACAAACTATTACAATCATTCATGGACAATTTCATGAAGAGTTCTTGTTCATATATCACCAGCAGCAAGTTTTCTAAACTCAAATGAAAACAACATAATGAAATAGTCCTATCCTGACAAACTTGTACTGATGTGACCTGGATTTAAAATGTGATGCACTGTTGGATGAAATATGGAGAATAAGATCAAATGTGATTTTCTATGGAATATTTATCAGCAAAAATGTAAGATGTTGTCTGACCAATTTATTACTCCATTGCACCCAGTGAATTCATTGTTCAATTTTCCCCACTTATTCACCCCCCTCCCCCAGAGTTCAGACTCCAAGTGCCTGATGACATGTTTGGTAATAAAATATAGTATGGGCCTTTTGGATTCCAGCCATCTGCGTTTGCCAGGTGGAGGAAACAGAATCAGACCATTTTAGGTTCTGGTTCAGCTAATGGCCCTGTGCACCGACAATGTTAGATAAGCAATGAGAGCAGACTTCCAAGTCGTTTCAATTAACTTATCTATCCATTGTTTTTTATCCAGCCTCTATGTTTGGCAAGAAATCTCTTTATCCTCTGCAAAACAGGGGGGAAAACTTGCCCATACTCTCCACAAGCAGCGCTGACCCAATTGGCATCCGACACTGCAAGCATACGACTTTCATTATGCCTTTATAAAATCCAAACTGTTCCATATGTGCATTTCTCTCTCTTTTCCCCTCTCTCACTAACTCTTGCCTTCCTTCGCACTTTCTATCTATATCATTGTTGTACTTTCTCTGATAGACTATCTAACACTACCCCTGCGGGGCGGTAGTGGTTATATGGTTAGCCACCCGGGTAGATGTACACTTCCAGCAGAGTGTCTGTGCAAACAAGCACATAATTAAATACAGGCCACATAGCAGTTTACATTGTAGTTCTTCAACAGAGATGTTTCTTCTAATGATTGCAACAATATTTAAGGCATTTAGTTCTTGCCATCTTGTTATTTTATTCTGTTCCAGTCTTTTACTGCTCAATAAGCGCAATGAAAAAGTTTCTTTCGAATCGTACCATGTGATGAACCACATGCAAAAAACAAGCTCACATGGCAGTCACCAAGCTCCAAGCTAGTGGTCATTTTCAAACCAAATATGCTGTTATATAAAAATAGGAGATGGGCCTTCAGTATGTAGCCCAAGGCTGTTGGTTACTTTTAGTTTGCCAGCTAGCTAAAGAACATACTGAAAAAGACAGATTGTGCAAATTCTTGATTCTTGTCACTTTAGCAGTAGTTGGAACTTATATATATTTAGCAAATAAATACTATGTTGAGCTCAAAGTTTTTTTTTTTGTTTTGTTTTTAAGGTTTACAGTTAACTGCCTTAAAGGAGAAGTTCACTTTCAGAACAAAAAAATTACAGATAATTTACTCACCCCTTTGTCATCCAAGATGTTTGTGTCTTTCTTTCTTCAGTCGTAAAGAAATTGTGTTTCTTGAGGAAAACATTCCAGAATTTCTCTCCATATAGTGGGCTTCTATGGTGCCCATAAGTTTAAACTTCCAAATACAGTTTCGATGCAGCTTCAAAGGGATCTAAACGACCTCAGCTGAGGAAGAAGACTATTTTTTTTTCCAAAACAATATATAATTTATATACTTTTTAACCTCAAACGCTCGTCTTGTTTATTCTCAGCAACACGCATATGAATTATGTGTATTTCGGGTCAATGCAGTTAGGGTAGGTTGGAAAACTCCCATCTCATTTTCTCCTCCAACATCAAAATCATCCTACATCGCTGTTTTACCTTTTTTTCGTTAAGGGCATTTGATATTCTTTGCATGTTCACTTTGTAAATACTGGGTCGGTACTTCTGCAGCGATGTAGGACAATTTTGAAGTTCGAGGAGAAAATGAGATGGGAGTTTATCGACATACCCTAACTGTATTGACCCGGATTACCGGAGTTTGCATGTGCATCGCAGAGAAAAGACAAGATGAGTGTTTGAGGTTAAAAAGTATATAAATTGTAATTTTTTTTTAGAAAATAACCAATCGTTTCGTTAGATAAGACTCTTTTTCCTCGTCTGGGATCGTTTAGAGCAGTGTTGCCAAGTCTGCGGTTTTCCCGCCAAATTGGACTACTTTAACACTGTTGTTGCGGGTTGTTTTTGATGTCTGCGGGTTGAAGTGAAACCAATAACGTCATTTTTCACCCCTGAAATATGAATTTACCAGGGGAACCCCAACAAACCCAACCG
>JAHKKF010520417.1:4005-31238 GCA_019740295.1 Labeo calbasu | reverse complement strand
ATCTGAGATGCCCTGAAATACGCATGACACTTGTGTATATGTATGTGTATTTGTATTAAAGCAAGAATGAATGAAGGAGAATTTCAGACCTCGAAGAAAAAGAAAAATGTCGGAAAATCTCCAGCCTGTGACCTGGCCAGTATTTGAGGAACAAAAAAAGCTCTCATTGAGAAAGATGTGCTACGTGTGAACGTTTGCAGGGTAGTTCGGGGTGGAGCAAGGCCGTATACGTCTGATTTGCTGATATAGCCTTGAGGCTGGCGTCATCAGGCGCTCCCGCTGCAGAGGCCGGCCAGAGCCAGCCGGGGCTTTCGGGAAGACAGGGACAGCGTTCAGGCTCCTGCCAGGGCGTGGAGGGACAACGTAAGGCCGGAAAACCTGGCCTGGTTCAACACTCGGATCAAAGGCAGCGAGACTCTATAGAGCCGTTTGTGTGAATCAACCTATTTCTGGCTGAGAGTGAAAGTGAAGGGACACTCAGTGTGGGAGACGGGTGGACTGAAATGGTGCGTACGAAGCCTCCTCAGTGTTACATAAACCAAAGCCCCTATATAAACACCTCCTGACTACTGAATTGTGTTTTGATAGGCAGCCATATCTGCTAAAATAAACACAAATGGCAGGGTTTGGCTGGATTCGCTAGGCAAATTTTGCTGGTTATATTTATCATATCATTTTACTAAGACTCTAAAGATAGTTTCCCCCTCGTCTTTTTAGTAAAAAAAACACATCCATTTGAATGGTCTCGAATGCGCCGTGTTAGCATAACAGTTCGTACGGGATATTTTAGCCGGTCAATGGAGAAAAGAGGAAAACATTTCTTGTTGTTCTTATTAATGCTTTTAGATCTTTTATAAAAACAAACACATTTCGGCTAAGCGTCAGAAGTAGAGCACTCGGAGCAGCTTTAGGGGGCTGTTTTCTCTTTGTTGCATCAGTAGCGAGGAGAGATCTCTCTCTAACCGAAACCCTCAGGCTATGAGTTTGACTGAAGCGGAAAAAAAAAAAAAAACATCCTATTTTGTTTCTCTTAAAAACCATACATTATCAAAGGCGTCTCATGCATATCTTTGATCTAAAAGGGTTACATCTTAATAATTACGGTTCGGCTGTATGAAAGAACCAAATGTTTCTGGTTTTTTCATTCCGGTATCGCTCGAAATTGTTCACCGTCTTCAGCGTGAAAACTAAGACCTGGGAGCGAGCAAACAAACAAATAAATAAATAAAAACCGACAGAACTGCGCTGCTATATTATTTAATGACAAGATGTGGAAAGAGGGGAAATATCCTTTTTAAAAACTGAATATAAATCACGCCGTGTAGCTTTCGTGTCTCATCTCGATCTTTGCACCGCTTCTTTCGCTTTTTATAACAATTCATCCAGTCAATAAAGCACTAAGAGAGATGTTTCCAGTAATCCTATATGCTTAAATATAACTCCACATTTTCTGGCCACTCTCTTTCTGCCGAAAATGATGTTTTTACAGAACATTTCCCTTTGCAACCAATCAAAGAGGTGCAGTCAGTGGTAATGAAACAGGAAAACATTTCAGCACTCCTCTCTCCTCTTTAATGGCTGAAAAATGCTAATTGGAAGAAGACCGCATGTGTCAAAGAAAACAAAAGAGGTGGTATGGCAGGCAGCGGGACTCATGTTGGAGGATGGTATTTTGAAATGTGAAATGTGTCACTTAACTCCTGCTGAAACGCACCGGGTTTGGAGGGGAGGATCGAGGAACGGAAGCCCCTCCTGAACGTGGAGGTGCAGCGGAGCAGGAAGAGACGTTTATGAGGTAATAACCAGATGCAGTCACACAGAGTATGAAAATCTGCTCGGAGAAACCCGAAAGGTCCGACTACGTACTGATCCAGGCGTTTCTAACACGTCTCGGTCGCATGACTTGTTGCACATATGCGTTTCTAAATAAAACTACATCTATTTAAGATTGTTTTCATTTTGGATGCCTATTGTGCAGCTAATCATGTGCAGAAAATCTGTTTGGATTCGAAACATTTTCTTTGGTAGCATATAAATACTTCAATACATTTAGCTGTATAACAATAGAAATCTCTTTCAAACATTTCAAACAATTAAAAAAAAAAATCACTACAGTCATTAAACAATTTTTTTCTCCATGACTTGAAACGCAGAAAAAGAATCCCTTTAGAAATAGAGGGATTCCACCAAATGTCAGATTCTCAGTCAAATAAGTTTTATGATCAGCATTTAGTGAAAGGACAAAAGTAATGAGTTATGTAAAGCTGTGATGGGCCTCCTTCCTCCAGAGAAAGGTGACATTTTAATTACCCCGCCTTATCTGATGGATTTCAAGATATTCTTCCCAGTAAAAGCCTCCTCTTTATTATTTTTTGTGTTATATATTCTTAGTTTTCGCCTGTCAGTGACTGTACAAAATTCATTTGACCCAGTCCTTGATTGAAGGTGCAAGTTTTTATGGTATAAAATAGTTTTTTTTTTTATCAAGAGTTTCAAATCTCTGCACTGTGAGAAGTGTCTCCTGCTTTTATGACAAAAGAAAAAATCCCTATGATGGAATAATTGTGATAAAATAGATGTTTGACTTGCGTAATATAAAACTCAATAAAAATACATTTCATATTTAATTTCAAATGATACCAACAAGACACCAGAACTTCATCCACTATTCTTTATTTACATTATTACATAAATAAAAACAGCAAATAAGTGAATCAGCAAATGTTTCTATTTATTTCAAACATTGAGGAGTTATTTAAATAGTGAAAATACAAATATATGTATTGTAATAATACAGTAAAATGCAAAAATATAACAAAAAGCTGCTCCAGCGATCGAGAATTATAGCTCTAGTACTGAACATTTTTCATGTAAGTGAATAGAGAGATGTTGTAATATTGGTTTTAATAAACATAATTGCAGTGGTGGCATGTGAAACGGCTTTGATCATGATCACAGACGTAAGGTTACACCGCAGAGCCGATGTGGCGTATTATTACAACTATTTGGGTTGCCGCGTTTAAGCGCACAGTTATAATTTTAGCAGTACAGACGTTAATACCCAAGCGCTCATCGCTATCAACAGCTGGATTGCTTCATGTGTTTAGTTTTAAATTATTCTTAATACAAGAGTTGCTGACCTCTGACCTGTAAGCTGCAGCATTGTCCTTTTTGGAGAACGGCAACATCACCTACAAGACAAGAACAACAGTTTGGAAGCATAATCAATACATCTGAATCACATGTAATGTTAGAATACTTTTCACAAGATTCACAAAGCTATTTCTGTAACCCCACGGGGGAGATATGTTGCTGAAAAATGCTGTAATTGGTATTTATCTTGCCTGCTGATTTTGTGAAATACACACACACAAATTTGCACAAGAAGGGTTAACACATTGAATTTTTTAGGAGAATTTTATGATTGCTTGTAAATGTTCTTTTATTTGGCTCTGCAGACTATTTGCATCAGCAGTCTAGAATTACTAAGTATCTGTATTTCCAACATACATGAAAACTGTATGATTAAGTGTTTTTTAATATATATAAAAATATACCTTTTTTGTCAAAGACAAAAACATTATCATTGACAGGCTATAGAGTTTCTCTATTCAAAATACAGCAGTGACAGCATGCTACGTTATTGTTTATAAACCTTCAGATCTCGCCATACATATCTGCGGACACGTATGACGGCATCCCGCCTCGTGTAGCGTGCGAGCAATTTGGATCATAATTTGTTGATGCGATGAGACATGTTACATATAAAAAACAACTACTTCAAAGACTATCACCTCAAATCTCCCTCGCTTTTTTTAGTTCCAGTCTTGTAACATCCATCTGCGATCCTTTAAGCAGACAGTGTAATATTGAGACATGAAGAATTTCTACAACATATATTGTGCATTATAGCATGTCCTGGCATTTTAATGCTAATCTTCTAATAAACATCTACAGTAAATAGCGTTCAAAGAGAAAAACATAAATCTGAGGTAATTTTTTTTTATATAACATAAGGGAGATGCACCAAATCCATTTGCTGTCAGTCAGTACAAAGTATCCACACGTAGAAACAGTCACAGAGAATGAGTTTAAAACATATAACATCTTAAAAGGTGTACAGTGTGATGCTGCTTTCTAAAAATACATTAAATTGCTAAATTAAAAATGTAAATATGTATTTCTAATGAGTGCATGTTGTGGGTGAGGATGCACATTGAGGGACCCTTTTTTATAAAATAAGAAAAACAGTTCACTAATTTTTTTTTTTTTTTTTTTTAATAATCTCCAGTCAGTCATTTAATTAGAAACTACAGAACTTACACAGGAAGGACAAACACGACCACTTCTCCTATTAGAGATTTAACTAGGAGTGTAAAGCTGAAAATGACACAGTTCAGGCTCTACACGAACCTTTCAAAGTGCGTTGGCATTGCATCTCGAGCTTTACGCTCATGCTTGCATGGCGTACCTTCAAGCATGGCCTTTTACAAAAGAATAAGATGTACTACACCGAATAAGATGATAGGTACACACAAACATTTATACATTATATATATGGATAACCATTCCCAAAACACACATAAAATACACACACAAGCATACGCAGACTTGTCAACACTAACTAATGCTCACTACCAAAATTTGCGTTGCCACTGATTTGTGCTGGCATGTATTAATAAAATACAAAGTTCATAAATAAAGATTTGTTTTGCATATGAAAAAGATGTTACCATTACAATCCTCTAACACATTAAAAGAAAATACTGTAACTGTTTGTATATCTATTAATCTAAAATTATTTCTGCAAGCTTGTAGCAGTTCATCAACATACAATGAGCACAGCTGTGCATAATTCACCATGCCAAGACACACTCTCGTCTAGGTTTGGAGAACGATAAGAAACCCAGCATGGATTTGTATATGTTTTTTGTTTACACTACATTACAGTGTTAAAGTTACATTTAAATACTGTTACAAGTGAACGAGATACGTATTTAATACGTAATATTTATTTTGGGGATACATTTGTAAATTCACATTGTTTGTAAGAACTTATGTTAGTAATAAAAAAAGCGTTAAATTCCTTTTTAAGTGCATACTAACACCTTGAAGGGAACTTCATCACAATGCTAAATACCTAAAAATATTTCTGGAAGACAACGCCGTAAGAACAGCTCCAAACAAAAAAAGAAAAAAAGTCACTGACTTTTAAGTCTGTTTGGCTAGAGCTAATAATGCACAATGACGTGAGTAACGCGACAAAACAACACAAAGCATTAATTTCAGAAAAATGCAATGAATTTTAATGGGACAGTTGCACAGGGTGCAACGCGAAGAGAGAAAAGCTGCTTATTCAAATGTTTTTAAATGTGATTTTTCACGGCGATAATGATAATAAGAAGAATCAGATGGATCAATTATTATATTACGAATAATAATATGCTATTCATTATTAATAGGCTAGTAGTATTCTAAAATTAAAATTCAGTGAAAGTTTAAAAGAATTGGGCTGTTAGAAAATACACCGAAATCGGACGTTTATTTGAATATGACAAGCTAATTGTCATTGTGCCGTTGTCTTTCACTGAGACCGAGAGAGATCTGTTATGAGCACGCAATAATCTCGGAAAAGCGTAGCGTTTTTAACCCAGCGATGCTCCTGCCCTACAGCGGGAGAAATCTTGGCTTCTTTGAGCCCGATGAGTTTCTGATGGGAGATTGGTGACGTAAGAGCCATCAACAGCGACAGGCTGATCGAGGTAGTCGCGAGGATGGATAGATGGACAGATGTTGGGGCGGAACTTGGACATATTTCCACATTATTAGCCCCTACCGACAGGCGTACAGCATAAATGATCAGTTAGATTGCAACTGGCAATAGCTCAAGGATGCGCAGCACCGTCAAAGGTAAGGACATGATTTAAACGTCGCGTAGAGAAATATCAGCGCTTTGGCGGCGGTGGTGATGATGTATAATATCCGAGCCTGGCTTGTTCGTACGTTTACACTATACTAACAAATGTGTACACTCACCGGCGAAGCTCTCGCGTCGGTCCACAGGCAGAATTATCCGCGGAAATCACAGCAGCGACGAAGAACCTCTTAAAATCCGCTAGAAACATCAGGCGACCGGAGCGAGCCAAGGCCACCTCAAAAAAATTCAGTCGGATTTCTCGCGTTCCCCTTCCGAGCGATTTAATAAAACACACCCACCCACTCGCCAACTTACAGAAAGAGTGGACATTGCGTCAACGCTGGTATAAAGACAAAAACAAAGTTGAGATTTAAGTGTGATTTTGGGGGGTGCCAGGTACACCGGTGTCAACAAAGTAGTACTGAAGAGCAGATACGCGCTGGATTTATTACGGGTCTTAACCTAATAGGATCCGAAATGTCTAACACCGCGGACTCGTTATTTAATTTGTGGATGTTTTGCAATTGATGAATAAGTAATGTGTAAGCGTTGTAGAGAGGCTTGTTACGGTCATACTCAACTTGTTCCAGGAGTCCCTCCCCTTCCCGTGCAAAGTGTTCACTTCCTAGTAAGGTGTAACGAATCAATCTGTAACTTCCAACTGTCCTTTTTTTCGCCGATGGAAAAAGGTCGCAAATAATTTCCTTTGAGCGACCGAACGCATGAAATAGTTCGCGGTGTTGTTCGCCCTGGTAAACGTGCGCGCAAACAGGAAAAAACACAGTGGACGGATCAAAGAAATGTTGTTGTGTGCATGGAAATATGCTGTTATATGCATGGAAATAAAATGAAATGTTTACAGCGCTAACAGCGGGCACCCCCTCCTTTATGCGTTTGAATGTTAGCGGGTGACGTGAAACTTATTTTATTTTCGCGATGACGCCGAGAACACTGGAGAAGTACAATCACTTTTGAATTTTAATACCACCGGTTTTTTGTTTTTAGTAAAACCGCACACCGAGTATACTCGTGTGAATGGACAACATCCAAACAAGTGATGTCTTCTCCAAAAAGGCAGTTCGTTGTCTTTCAAACGCTCCTGTTTTGCGGGGAGGGAAAAAACAGAACAATTAAAAAGATTGACAGGTGGGTTTTCACTGTCAGAGTGACGCTCCGGAGGGGTGGAGTAAAGAGAGAGAGGCAGGAAAGGCAACTCGATGTGTCTGTCTATCAGTTGAGACTGTCTGAACCGCTCACGCATCCTGAACGCGCGATACATATTTCAGCGAAGAGCAGCGAGACCGAGAACGCCGTTTCGCTCCCTGGAGTTTTTGTTTTTTCTGAACAGAGTAATTAGTTCACGTTCGTTGCGAGAGAGTGTGTTTTTTGTTTATATATCGCTCTGTAGTAAACGCGTCACGCTCGCCCGAATCAACTGTCCACATGTTTCCTTGAGCATGGACGGACAGTGTGTTTGGTGAATATCGGGAGGAGCACGAACAGAGACTCTCCACTGCGCGAGTGGGGAATTTAGTCCGTTGAAAATGCGCACTGAGTTCGAGCCCCATTTGTGACTGACATTAACTGTCTCCTGTCTGCCTGTCTCTTCCCTTGGTTTTGTCCCGTTTTTAGGCTTTCCACCGAGCGAGAGGACGGAAATACAGTTGGACGGGCTCTCCATAACTGGAAGTTTCTTCCGTTTTGCTACAAACTATTGCCATAATCTAAGGAGAACCTAAGGAAGCGTTTTTTTTTCCCTTGTGTGTTTCTGCGCCGTTAGACATGGACGGGAGATATATCTGAGCTTTTGGCAATCATGCTATGACTTGTAATTATTAAACGTGTCGGCCAGATACACCTACATTTTTTTTTATTTACAGACATTTTCTGTCTGTAAAAATATCTACAAGACCTATTGACCCCTCTTAGACTTTGCATCGGCTCAAAGTGACTTTAAAGAGGTGGAATAAAAACTGACTCTGAAAGGAAGAGGAGCGCGTTAATACATGCTTTGTATTATATTTTTTTTAATTTAATTCTTTTCCTCCGTCACTGGCATTTTGATTCTGTATGAGAAGTCAAGTGGAGGGTGGGACGACAGCATGCCGCGGAGAAAGCAGCAAGCGCCGAGGCGATCTTCAGGTAAGCGGTGCATGCATGATTTGTTTACCAATGTTAGTGCGTAGGGAGCGAAAAAAACACAAACTTACTTAGCCTACACTTCGTTATTGCATTGTTTGAAATGCTTAATCTAAATATTACTTGCAGATATATATTTTTATTTATTTTTTTTGAATTTCTTTTAACTTTCAAACAATGCCAAAACAAAGGTAATTTCCTCAGAACGCATTCGATTTGTTTTAAAAACTACCGCGCGAGTAACTTTTTGAAGTTGTGCCAAATTAAAACTTCACACTGCACCGTGGCCTATATAGTCTAGTGAAAATGTAGTTTCAAAGTGCTCCAGTTCGTCTATTTAGATGCGGATTGCCATCCTTGATTTGATGCTTGATTGATCGCCTGTCATGTGGCCGCCTTTGATCTATTCATTCCTGATAAACATCAGTAAATCATTCACCATGGAAACACGCATGCGCCGTGCGGCCGCAGCCACTCAAAGGACAACTTTTGCCCCCGTCGTGCGGGAAAATAGAAAAAGGAAAGAAGTTTTCGCCAGGGTTATACGCTACTTTTTTTTTTCTCTTATTCAAAGAGAGAGAGAGAAAAGGGGGATAAGGGATTGCTGGGGCGTGTCGAGAGCACAAAATGTAGCTGAGAGAACATCTCTTCCCTGATAGATGTCACTGAGCAAGGCCTCTGTACTAAGATCTGTTTCCTCTCGGCTCAATTTATTCATGCGAAATGTACCTGTGCTCTTTGATGTTACAAGAGAGAGCTGATTTCAGATTTTAATTAATCTTCCATGAAGAGCAAGAGAGCGAACCTCTGATTTGTGATGAACGCTTTTAGGGTGATTAAACATAAAATAGCCATTATGTTTTAAACCATTTTAGTGTATTGTACTAAGGGAGAAAGTGGCTTTCTTTTTTTTTTTTTTTTTTTTCTTTTTTTTTCTTTTTTTTTCCCTCATTTAATCTCTGTGACTAACAGGTCCATTCTCTCGCGAATGAAGGCTCTCTTTCAAGTTCAAGCGTCAGCAGAGTTACAGATCTGCAGAATTGGGCCCTGATATTTGACTGAGGGAACAGCCGACATACCAGACATACTGCTGTAAACCGAGATCGACTAACAAGTGCGATACGTAGCTGACGTTTCATTCGTTTGCACTGAACAACATGTATTATTCCTTCCTGTTCAGCGAAGGGAAATGGTATTTTTAAGGGATTATTTCGTCTCCCCGGCTGTATGGCGAGACTGACATGGGGAGTTCGAAAGCTCACGGAGGTGAGATGGCGCCTGGTAATCTGACCTGGCAGCTCCTCCACAAAAACAAGCCATCAGCCCCCTCCACCTCAGCTGAATATTGATTTAATTTTCTCTATTCTGACAGGCATGTTCATCATTTGCTTTAATGGTCATTCAAAAGTTGGCAGGCACATTGTTTCCGTTTTTCCCAGAGCCTGACACTTTTCCCCTCTCCATCAAAATAAAAATGTTAGGAATTATCGATTGAGGGAATAAAAAGAAACGCCTCTTAACGTGACAAGGTGATTTGTTTTAACTAACACTTCTCCCAAATTATTCAAGCTTAGTATTTTTGAAATTTTGCGCTCTAAAAGCACTTTCTAACGCTCCACTCTTGCGTTATGCTCCACCTCTTTTAACGGATGACTTTGCCTCGATTTGGTTGCTATCATTGCCATTGTTTGCTCTGAGTGATTTACATGCGTCGGCTGTGGGCTCAGGTCGTTTTGGTGCAGTGGGATCGGAGTGGCCCTCTCTGTGTTGGGCTGCTGCAGTCATTTGTATTTATTTGCTGGCTTTTCTCTGAAACAGACACGGGCCTCCCACGTAGAGCACAGACTGTGTCTGTGAGTTTGAGCTCTAGCAGAGAGGAGAGGAGCCAGGGGAGGACTCGGCGATGAATGCGGTATCTCTCCGCTGCTCCAGGTTTCATTTGGTTTTGTGTTTTCACAACCTCCCACGCAGACAGAGACACGCTCGGTTTGCGTCCATTCCACGCACCTCTGTCCTCGGGATAGCAGGGGCATAAACACCGCCGTGAGGTGGCTTGCGATATTTTTTGCTGCTTTTGCTTTTCCTTCAGTTTCACTCGTTTTGTTTTCACCTAATTCTCTTTTTACTTTTTCTCTATTCACAATATTCACATAAAAAAAAAACAAAAAAAAACAGCAGCAGCACACAAACACACTCGAAAGAAGAAAAATAAAACGTGAGGAGGGAGGAACCAGCACGGGGAGTCATTAAAACGCGCTCTGTCCTCAGCACCAGAGGCTTCTTAATTATCCGACATAAAGGTAAAGGTTCCTCTGCTGGCTTCATTAGGGAGGAACCCTAATTATCTGAGCTCCTGATGGATTTGTGACAGGCTCTAACGATTAAAGCTGACAAATTCAGCGAAGTGTCAGGTCTGCAGCTGCCTTGATGTAATCAAGTTGATATTATACAGTCCCTTTAGCCTGTAGTGCTGAATTAACTCAATTTTCTGGTGCAGGTGACAAATGGACTTTGCTACCTGACTAATCACGTCACCGTGGCAATGCTGCCTAATGACCTCAGTAATCCAGGCTCTTAACCGCACCGCTGGGCCCAGAAAGCATTTGAGGCAGCCAATCAGAACGGCCCCCACGTTAGCCAATCGGGCCCGGCGCACGGCAAACACGCCATCGTTCCGTCTCCGCGTTGATGGACGTACCACTGTTCTGTGTCATTGGTCGCACCGCCGTTCGAGCTCTGAGTGTACCGACACACCGTGCTCCTGCTGACAATAATCGCACCACCACGCTCTCGAAATCTGAAAATACTGTCAGATTTTCAGTGCTGTCGAGCGGCTCGCTTTGCTTAAGTCTCTCTGTGCAGCGTTACATACAAATCAGTCTGCTTTGAGAGCCGAATTTGCAGATTATTTCATGTGCGGGGCTGTTACAGCTCAATTGTGATTTATATGTTTTTGTAGCACGAGTGTGAGGCTAATACCTTTCGCAGATTTATTATGTGGCGTTAAAGATGTGGAGGTTTTGTTGTAGTCTGTTAAACAGCGTGGTGCCTCTCCATATTCATTCTCATATCTGGTGAGAAATGTGGAATATTCTGCATTATCATTTCTCAATTTGGGACGTATTTGTATTAAGAGATAGGAGTTGACGGCCATCATTTGTTTTGCGTGTACGGCGCAAATTATAGAAATAAATCTGTAGGGGTGTATTTACATGTCATGTTCTATCTGTTTCTTTTTCTTTAATGCCTGCTAGCAAAAAAAAAATTCTATCCGTAAGACGTGCGAATGCAGCGTGACGTCTTTGCTCACCTTGCGTTGGCTTCGCTGGAGGGTAGACTCATCCGCTCTCATGTCATTAACAGGTGACATTGACCCATTTAGTCAATATTCATGTTGGGACCCACCACTTACAACTAATAGTTTAATTTGCATTTGGGGATCAAGCCAGTGGCCTATAGGAAATCAAAGCGTATCCAGTTATTCTGAGTCCCGAGCTCGCCGTTCCCCTTGTCCGAGATGGTGGAGGTTGAGTTTGATTAATGAAGATCGATGACAGGTTTTATGGGAAGAGTGGATCAAAATGAAAATATGTTGGGAGTTTGCATGAGCCAAGTGTGACGGTACACAGTCTGCGGTAAACAGCGCTCTGCGGTTTTAATGAGCTTAGACACTTTTGGGAGTTATCTGGTTTCCGCAAGTTTTGTAAAGTCTAAAATTAAGAATACTTCCAGACGTGTGTTTGTGCGTGAAAAAAGCGAGTGCGTCTGCTGATAGTTGCTGAAAAACGAGCACACAGAGGACCACAAAAAGCTAGCGTGTCACCAGAGGAGGTTTGGATTAGAGGTACTGTAGCATTATGGGAACTCAAAACTATCAAAAGGGCCAGCTGTGTTTTTTCTTACTCTTTCTTTCGCTCTCTCTCTCTTCTCGTCCTGTCTGTTTTGATCCCCCATGTTTCATTTCTCAGCTAATTTAGTCCACAGTGAGTCAGAAAGATGAGAGGGAGGGGGAAGAAAGACAAAAGAGAGAAAAGCTCAAGTCATGACCCAGCAACGGGAGTCTCCAAGCTTGAGGAGTACACGGAGGTCAACGTGTACCCAGGGGAGCCCACGTCTGCCTTCTCTCTGTCCTGCCCTGCACTCATCTGTTGCTGCTTTCCCTTGCTTTTTTTTCCCCGGCTCACAGGAAGGATGGGGTGTTTTTAGAGGCTCGCCGGAGTTTTCTCATCCCAGTATGCCGTTTTCCTCATGGAGCGCCTTATACATCCTCATCAGATAAAACACAAACGGCTCGGCCAACAGATCCGTGCCGATGTTTATAACGGGCCAGCAGGAGATTGAGCTTTGATGTTTGTGTTGTAGGATCTGAGGAGCGTGTGGCGTCGCGAACAGGATGATGCTGTTTGTGACATTATCTGATTAGTTGCGTATATCTTAATAGATAGCTTGTTAACGTGATATTTCAGTGGCTGACATCATTTTATCAAGGACGGCCTGCCGTACTAAGGATCAAGCCTTGCGGTCATACGTTCATATTTAGCAACATTCATTTTGACAGATGAGCATGAAACGAAAGGAAGCTCTTTGATGATGTTAAGTAAACACCCATGAAGCCCCCTCAAATTCGGGGAAGTCACGTCCTGGGACTCGCTGTTCCTCCTCCCATCGACCACTGTATTCGCAACTCAAAATATCCTGCCTGTCTGAACACAAAAGACCGGCTAAAGAGAGATGAAAGAGAAAATGCACTTTGTAGTTTTGTCTGCAGGTCCCTTCGCCTTATTTTTGTAAACAAAAGTGGTACGCTTTTTGTTTAAGCATTTTGTTAAGGTTTTAAGGTAAAGTAGCGTCTGCGTCAAACAAAACTGCAATAATATTGTGTTCAAACAAGTCAAAACACTTCTCCTGTTATTGGTCAGAATAAACTGTAGTCCCGCCTCCAAACATTTGTTTGGGCTATTTGGGATGCTCAAGCATCAAGCACCCCAAGTACTGGGTCTCATTTGCTAATAATTTCACAAATTTTCTATAAAAAAAAAATCTAGATTTTTTTTTTTTTTTGTAAATTTAGAATAAATTTTAGTGTGAACCATAATTTGTTTGTGCAAATGTCAGATTTTATGCACACTTGGTGAATGAGACCTAATGTGAAACTGGTATACGTCAGAAAATTACGCGTTTAACTCCAAGAAAGAGCCTTGGGAACAAGACTGCAAAACCGAGGGTTTAGTGGGAAAACGGTGATGTTCAAAAATGCAGAAAGTAGGGGGAAAAAAAGGAAGAGGTGAAAAAAAAAAAAAAAGCGAGCGATAGAAGAAAGGAGTGGTGCTCAGAAAGGTATTAGAGCTGACAGATGAACAGGAGTGGGGAGAAATTCTCCCGCAGCAGCTGGGACTGCAGTCATTATCCTGACAGGTGTCAATTAAGAATTACTGCCTGCCTCAGTCCTCTGCGCAGCCCAGCTGTCTGCGCAGCAGAGAAATAACACTTTACCCTTGTCACTTTGTTAGTTCGTAGCCATAGCCTCCGAAAATGAGTCGCCCCAACGCTAATCGATAACCAGTGTATTAGCAATTATTTTGCACATTGATTTACGAGGGCCAACGACGACTTCTGTGCTGTTATTAGCCCTTGATTAGATCTGCCCGCACACGTGAACACACACACACTCGCACACTCGCGCACGCATTCATAGCATGCTGCCCTGTTGCCAGGTGGATATATGTTTCCTCCGAGGCCCCGAGGTCTAGAACAATCTTAGTGCACAGTCTTAGTGGCCCTGTTGGGCCTTCCATCACCCGTGGCCGTAACAGAGACAGGCCCCTCTTAGGCCCCACATGCACCCACACACACACAAACATGTACAACACCTCTGTGGGGGTTGAAATACAGCCCCATTTCAGACCGGCCCTGGATGAACGCTGATAGGGTTTGAGTATGTGTGTGTGAGAGAGAAAGAGAGGGGCTTGTAAAAAGCAAGAGTATTAGTGAGGTGTCGTGGTCTGTTTCAGCTAAATGAATGGCCCTTTGCTGTGGAAGGTGCTCCTGGTTACCGAGAGTTATGGCTGACCAGATAGGGGGCTTCTGGGTAATGTCTGTGTGAAGGAGCGCTGAACCTTCGCTACATTTATTTTCATGCCTGCGGTTATTTAATACTCAACTTTAAAGCCGTCGTCAAGAGCTTTGTAGGTGTCTTCATGCGTCTGCAACAAGTGTGCTAGGGCGAGATCTGAATTTTTGGATTTATTAGTTGCTTAAGGGCTAGTTCACCCAAAAATGAATGCACTGTCATCATTTAGGTTTGTTCTAAACTCTTCTGTAGATCCAAAAAAGGGAAATTTGTCTTCAGACAGTTACAATTGATATACTACCATTCAAAAGTTTATGCTCAGTATTTATTTATTTATTTTAGGAAATTAATACTTACATCGAGTATTGAATTGATCAAGATTTGAAAATGAAGACTGTATTAATGGCTGTTGAAAAATCAGCTTTGCCATCACAGGAATAAATCACATTAAGGATTATTTTTATTAAATTAAATTTATAATATTGCAGTTTACCGCATTTTGATCAAATAAATGCATCCCTGGTGAGCATAGGAGACTTAAAAAAAAAAAAAAAAAAAAAAAGAAAAGAAACATTTTTAAAAAATCTTATTAGTCTGTTTTTTTTTTTTTTAATGGGAATATGTGCATATATGTGACCCTGGACCCCAAAACCAGTCATAAGTGTCAATCGTTGGAATAAATAAGCTTCCCGGTGATGTATGGTTTGTTAGGATGGGACAATATTTGGCTGAGATACAGCTATTTGAAAATCTGGAATCTGAGGGTGCAAAAAAATTGCAATTTTGAGAAAATCACCTTTAGAGTTGTCCAAATGAAGTTCTTAGTTTTACTAATCAAAAATTAAGTTTTGATATATTTACGGTAGGAATTTTTCCAAAATATCGTCATGGAACGTGATCTTTACTTAATATCCTAAAGATTTTTGGCGTAAAAGAAAAATCGTTAATTTTAACCCATAAAATGTATTTTTAGCTATTGCTACAAATATACCTGTGCTACTTAAGACTGGTTTTGTTGTCCAGGATCACACATTTTTTAAAATGTGTAAGTTTCAGCCATCATTTATTGTAATTAAATACCAGCTTTACCAGCACAGTCATCCGAACTTCTGCTTCTGTGTTTCACAGAAGAAAGTCATGTCAGCGTATTTATTTTTGGGTGAACTATCCCTGTAAATATTGTACTTTCACAAGCCGTGAGGTAACTAGGTTATCATGTCACCTGTGAAAACAAAGCTTGCGTATGTGCTAGGTCGAGGCGAGTACAACAAACTCCCAAGTCTGAAATCGCCCTCTCACCCGTACATAGTGGTGGATTATGTTCTTTATGCTTGAGAGTGGGATTCGTGTTTGCTCGAGTGCGACCTTTGCCCTACAGGAACTAAAAAGAGAACCTAATCCCCGGGTTCCCCTGATGTGGCGATGTAAGAACGGAGATCCCTCTCCCTCCACTCTTGATCAGAGGCGTTACGATTCTCCTCTATGAGCGCTAAGCCACTGGACACACAATGAGTGGATAAAGATAAGCCTCCAGCTTGTGTTGACACTCTCATTGAGCCCCATAATGCACTGCTCCGGATCGCTCTCATAAAGACTCGGCTCCCCTTTTTTACGAGCCATCTTCGAACGCTCGCACAAAATGCCTCGATTTTCTGTGTTTTTACCCTGACACTTTCATTGCTCGTTTTTCGTGCGGTGTTTAAGACTGCATTTGCAGTCCATCACCCCTAAAGCTAGGTAAAGAGCCGCGTGTCACCCCCATCTCCTGCTGAGGGTCACTTTTATTAGCTTCATTGATAAAAGCCTGCCTGCGCACATAGACAATAGCTGGTAGATCCTCCAAGTGGCTGTATTTTTTTTTTTTTTTCCTGGGTGTTTTATTTAACTGATAGGACACTGAGAAGTAATGAATATCATTTTTTTCCTTTTTTGTCCACAGTTTTATGTTGCTGATAAGGCATCTGGGGAAAGCAGTACTGTTTCTTTTTTAGATGGACAACCGGCAAGGCGGTTGCCTTTCTCGCTATATATCATCGCAGCGTATGCTTCGATTTATACACTCAATCTTGTCTCAGAATCATCTTTTAAAATATGAATATCTGGCATTTATATTTCAGGGTATTTGATAAACACATGCCGTGTTAATATCGGTTTTAAAATAACTAATGCGACTAAAATAACGTCTGGTTTTCATTTCATTCACGCACAGAAGCCCTGAGGGACGTGAACTGTATTTGAATCCTCCTCATATCCGTTATTAGACGGGCAAACATGTCGTGACTAGTCTCCCAGACTCAACTTTATAGGTATTTATAGTGATTTGGACACAATCGCATTCAAATGCCAAATGCCACATGTTCTGAGAGGCCTAAAGCTTGTTTGGAGACGGACTCGCCCAGACAGTGTCAATCATAGCTTTGCTAAGCCTTGCTCTGAATCTTCTGTCTGAGAAACCAGCGGGGGGTGTCCTCTTCAAATCTGCCCCCACCTCCCCTCCTCTTCCTGTTTTTGCCCTCTTCTCTAGCGGCCACCGCTTTCTTGAAAAAGCCATATGCTTCCCAGTTAGACTTGAGCGTGTGCACGCATACACACGGCTAGGCTGCGACACATACGAGGATCAACTATTAACCTTGTCCAGCTGACTGAAAGCCATACGGTTGGTGGAACTTTAACCGAGGGACGCATCATTGATCATTGACTCGTTCTGCTCGGCCCCTGAAGTCTTGGGAACTTGAGATGAACAGATGTGCTGTACAGAAGAAAAGTCAGGTGACTCAAAACGAGGAACGCAAACATTTACTCTTCCATTAACAGATCTGGGCTTTATAAAAGCAAGACAAACTCTATCAAGGGAAGAATTAAATCAACAGTAAAGGTTCTAGATCTTAGTACAGATTGAAAGTCTTGACATGTCAGCTCAGAAATTCAGCGTCTCAGGCCTAAACCGGTTCTAAACCAAAACATTACGATGTGTCAATCATATTTGGCAAAAACACAGGGAATGTGCCAGGGAATTTTTTTTTCGTTGACCGACAATAGGAGACAAGCGGTTTCAGTGTTCTGCTGAAATGTAGCGTTGACGTATGTGTGTGTCGGTGTGTTTTTATATGTGCGCGTGAGTGTGTGTGTGTAGCTCTTCTTCGCTAGCGCACCGTCTCCATGTTAAATTGGTTATGGCAGCGCAATCCAGCCCTACTTAGAGCCGTCAGAGCAGCCGCTGTGTGACGAGCCTCAGCGAGGACGTGTCATAAATACTGAGGTGTCGTTTCTTTCATGTAAATATACCTCTGTTTCAAGTATCGTCCGTCAATACTGCACACGGGGGGAGATATCTGGCTGCTGCACAAAGTGTGTGCTCTGGAAAACTGCAGCGGCTCCTATTAGGCCTAGTTTTGTCTGGGAGTCAAAGAAACACTTTTTTTAAAGGGGCATATATAAGGTGTTTTTCTTTGCTTTTTAAGCATTTCCCCCTTCAACTTTACTTAGCATGTTCGTCATGGTTTCTTGCACCACAAAATTGTAATTTAATTTTCCATGACTGTTTTCCACCCTCTTTTAGATCCAGAGAATTAAAGGCAACACAAAAAAATATATATATCCAAAAAAGTAGTGTCAGCTGAGAAAATAGTTTTAGTTATTGATTTTTGATTAACAATTACAGTTGTGTTTTCTTTCTAAATGACACTGTTCATGCATTTCCTGTTTTGCTTCTGTACCTTTAAGACTTAAACTAGTTCAAAAGTGGTCAGTAATATTTTTAAAATGTTTTAGAAGAAATCTCCTATGCTCATTAAGTCTGCATTTGTTTGATAAAAAAATTAAATAAGATAATATGGATCATTTAATTTAATTTCTTATTATTGTCAATGTTGAAAACAGTGCTGTACATATTTGAAAAAGTAATCATAACATTATAAATTATATTATTGTCATTTTTTTTACCAATTTAATGCATCCTTGCTAAATGAAATACATTTTCAAAGAAATAAATCTTACTGACCTCCAACTTTTGAATGGTAGTTTATGCAACTGACCTTGCGATTGTCTAACCTCTTTGTAAATTTTTCACTTTAAGTTATTAGGACAGGCCAAGTTGCTAACTACTTCTTACAGCGTCAGCAGACATGTGACCCTGGACCACAAAACCAGTCATAAGGGTCAATTTTCTGAAATTGAGATTTATACATAATCGGAAAGCTGAATAAATAAGCTTCCCATTGATGTATGGTTTATTAGAATGGGACAATATTTGACCGAGAACTGTTTGAAAATCTGGAATCTGAGGGTAAAAAATCCAAATGTTGAGAAAATCACTTTAAGTTGTTCAAATGAAGTTTTAGCAAGGCATTTTACTAATCATAAATTAATAAATGTAGGAAATTTACAGAATATCTTCATGGAACATGATCTTTACTTAAAGCGAGACAATGCAGGTCAATAGGGTAAAAAAATATTAACTAATAGTTATCGCATTACTTACCCAGTTGATTGATTACATTAATAACTGCAAACATTTTTTGTATTACAAGTTTTCTAAAATGTTAGGTTTAAATATGCAAATAAGGCATTATTTACTGAAATATTCCCTAATTTGCATACACTTCTAGTACAAAAATCTAAACGCTGCATGAAGTCAGTTTCAAAATTCTTGTTTAATATTTCTTGACATGTTAGAGTCAAAAGTTTTTACAGAGGGAATTTTGTCACTCCATAATTCAGAAAATACTTGGAACAGACAGAAAACAGTATATTTTCACAAAATGTTGTATACAATCAAGCAAACTATATATGAACAAATCCCTTTGTAAAAAACCTTCAGGATATAGGCAGTAAAGTTTGGTGTGTGTTCAGTGCTACTGAAGTGGAGATTTGGCTCAGTGTAGGAGAAAAAACTCATTTTGAGAAAACAGCCTTTATAAATATGGATTGTAACTGAAATCTTTTGACACAATTTGATAAAGTGCTATAAAAGAAACACTTAACAGTGTTTTCTTTCCACTAGTCTGAAAAAACACTTCACGAAAAACCAAAAAGCCCAAAATCTCAAAATTGACAGGTGACAGTGTTTTTGTCTGCAAGTGTATCCTTAATATCCTAATGATTTTTGGCATACAAGAAAAAATGATTTTTTTGACCCATACAGTGTATTTTTTTTCTATTGCTGCAAATATACCTGTGCTACTTAAGACTGGTTATGTGGTCCAGGGTCACATATAATATCAATTATGCAACCTGGAAGATTCAAGCTTTCCTTGATATGCCCATTTAAAATCACTGTACCTTGAAGAAGTTGGCGTTCACTATCAGACAGTAAGAAACCAGACTCACTTGGCAGGATGAGTGTGACGTTTCCAGCCATTTGCATTCAAAATGGCGGTGTTTTGATGTTTAAGTGAATATCGGCTCTCGAGCCGAATGTTAGGACACTGTTGTGGGACAGACAGAGGGAGGAGGGGCCAGCACTGTCTAAAACCCATCACTCATTGGTTAATGATACTCTCCTCTCATTTAGCCACACCATTCTCCCATTCCCTCCTTCTTTTAACCCTTCACAAATCAAACGCGGGGTCATCCACAGTTCACGACCCCCAGGTGGTCAGGAAAAGCGCTACCACGCCCTCGAGGGTCCGTTTGACGGTCGTGTGTCTTTGTGTATGTTTTCCCCTAAACTGTTGTCCAGGTGCCGATTTCTCCACAACTTCATCGGCGCTGCTCTGTTTTTTGTCTCGCCGCCTGTTTGTCTGGTGTCAGTCTCACGGCGTGTGTGCGCGCGAGGTGTTTTTTGAGCTCGGTGGCAGATTTATTGCCTTTGCGCTGTTATTGTGGTGTAAGAGCTGAAAAGTGTCTGTCTGTTCCTGTCACTAAAATATGTCAGATGTTTTTCCTTCGTCTTTTTAAGGTGTCTGTTGATTGTAACCCACTGGCTGTATAAAGTTCTGGATTGCAGATGACAACATGTAAAGATCGCCTCGTGTACGTTTGTTGTTTGTAATAGGTTGTACGTAAGCCCCGCCCCTTGTGTTCATTTATTGGTTATTTTGACTAATTTGATAATGCGTTCAATTGCCAATAAGCGTGTAAATGTGACCATGATTAAAACCATTTTAAATCCAGATTTCCTCCCACATCAATGTGAAAATTGTCGTCAAATTCAGGTTTGGTCGTTAGCCTGCGCGAACAATCTTTGTGTGGCTCGCCTACGTCCATCCTTGAGCTTTTCCTGCGAACTGTCAACTAACAAAATGCAAAATGAAACCTCTATCCCTCCCTCCCGCACTCCCTCTCTCTCTCTTCCTTTCCACAGTATCCTCTTTTCTCACACTAAATTTAGGTCACAGCTGTAAAGACAATGAGGCTGATTTGAGTATTTCTCTAGTACTTCCTCTGATGTTTGGTTTTTGTAGGCGAAGACTCAAATAGACACGTTTGAATTCGATGCTTTTATCGTAGCGTGTCACTCTCCGAGTACAGTACGGTAGTTTCTCAGTAGTGATATTGTGTCTGTTTGTTTCCTCTCAGGTAAAGAGAAACCCCAGAGCTGTGGAATTAAAGCCTTTTACCCATAATCCATCTGACCTAGGTTTGCTATTCCCCCACCGCAAACCTTAAATCAATCTACAAATTCAGCTCCATGTCCCTGCTCATAAAAGACTCTCCTTTCGCGTTCAAAAAAATGAGGAGAAAAGAATGGGAGAAGAAGAAAAAAAACAGCCGTGTAGGAAAGCAGGGACCTTATATAAAGGGCATGGTCTGCGTCCATGCCAGAAAAGCCTGATTTCCTTTTGCAGTGCGGCCATACATCAGAGGCCCTCCCAGCTGGACTGTCACACTCTGACAGAATGACATGTGTCATTTATCAAAGGGGCCAGAGCTTGGGAAAACTCATATGACAAAGCCTGGGAGAGTTCATTCCCCCTTATCCACAACACACACACATACACACACACACATATAATCCATCTCTCTCATTCTTTCACTCTCTCACACACACACACACACAATTCCCTCCCACCTTTTCGGCGCTCGCCTGTTGCCAAAAAATGGGTCTGTAATATTTCTGTCATCTACACACCAACTTGCTGTTCTTTTCCCCTTTCTCTCTCTCGCTCTCTTTCAAAAGTTTTTGCTGTGTGTTATTCTTCTCAAAAGCTGTTTTGCAAGTAGCAACGCTTCATCCGCATAATTCCTGCGTTAATTACAGAATCGTGTGTATTTGAAGTGATTAAACTCGGCGTAATGAAGCTGAAGATCTCAGATATCCTATATTGCGCGAGCGTTGCTCTGCTGGAATCCATTCATCATTTCGAGCAAACTTCATTCTTAAGTCTACTCGCACCAGCTGAGAGAGAGCGGGAAGGAGAGGGGTCAAATATAGTTCACACCGCTGTGTACTACTCTACAGGGCACATTCACCCATCACTCAAAATGTGCTTTCTGTCTCTCACTCTGAGGGGCGGGAATAGATGAATTCCACAGACTCTCAGCTCTGGGTTCCAGCGCTGCGTGGCCGACCTTCGACCCCTTAAACGAGCTCTGAATATGTGGTGTGTAATGATCCTCGCGCTGTAAACATTTAATGACGCAGGGACTGTCATGGGAATCTTCACATTCCCCACCCAGAGTTTACAAACTATGACTCTTTGTACAAATCTTTGCTCTGAGCATGAATCTTTGTGCTAAGTACCATGCTGAATTAGACACAACATCTTAATAACAAAGTGTTGCAGTCATGGCAGTTGGCAAATGATGGAAATCTGGCTCACTCTTAGTACGAGTCTTTTGCTCAAACGATTCATGCTTCGATCAAAAGATTCATACTCTGAGTACCAGTTGTCAACTTTGAGTATGAATCTTTTGCTCAGACTACAAATCTGATACACTGAGCCATGTTTGTTATATGAGGTTGAATCTGGCTCACTCTCGGTACAAATCTTCTCCTTTGAGAAACAATTCATACTCTGATTAAAAGATTCATACTCGGAGTACCAGTTGTCTGCTTGAATTGTAAATATTTTGCTTACAGTACAAATCTGATACTTACGTGAGGTTGAATCTGGCTCGCTGCTTGGAGGCAACTATTTGAGCTAAAAGCATTAGTCTTTGTATAAGCGTAAGTTTTCATACAAATCTTTGCTCTGAGCGTGAATCTTTCTGTCAGTTACCAATTTTTTGAATTCGACATATCCTTACTATTAAATGTAAACATCGATTAAAAAAAAAACAGTGTTGGACTTAAGATTAAAAAAAAAAGTTGATTGGCAAATTAGGCCATCCTGCTTGCGCAAGCAGTGCAAACTTTAATCTAGCTCACTCTTAATACGAATCTTCTGCTCTGACAAACGATTCATACTCTGATCAAAAGATTCATACTAAGAGTACCAGAGTACCACTTGACTGCTTTGATTGTGAAGCGTTTGCTCAGAGTACAACGCTGATACATTGAGCAATCTTTCTTATGTGAGGTCGAATCTGCCCTGTGCTCTCAGCAACGATTCATGCTCTGAGGAGAAGATTTCTACTCCGAGTACCAGTCTTTTGTTCTAATTATGAATCTTCTGCTTTGAGTCAAATCTGGCTAACTCTGTATGAATCTTACGCTTGGAGACAACTATTTGAGCTCAAAGCATTAGTCTTTGTTTGAGTGTGAGTTTCCGTACAAATCTTTACTCTGATCACGAATCTTTGCACAAAGTACCAATCTTTGTTCTGAATTTGACACATCCTTACTATTAATTGTAAACATCGTTAAAATGACAAAGTGTTGGAGTTGGCAGGCAAAAAAAAAAGTTGGTTGGCAAATTAAGCTGTCCTGATTGGGCAGGTAATGTTAAGTCAAATCTAGCTCACTCTCGGTATGAATCTTTTGCTCCGAGAAACGATTCGTACTCTGATAAAAAGATTCATACTGAGAGTACCACTTGTCTGTTTTGATTGTGAATCGTTTGCTCAGAATACAACTCTGATACACTGAGCTATGTTTCTTTTGTGAGGCTGAATCTGCTCCGATTAGACTATTTCTATTCTGAATACCAGTCTTCTGCTGTAAGTATGAATCTTCTGCTTTGAGTCAAATCTGACTCGCTCTCGTTTTTTGCTCCGAGCATGAATTTTTGTGTCAAGTACCAGTCTTTTTTCTGAATTAGACACATACATATTACATGTAAACATCAATAAAACAACAGTGTTGGAGTTGGCAGATAAAAAGAATATCAGTTGGCAAATTGAGCCATCCTGCTTGTGTAGGTGATACAAAGTCCAATCTGTCTCACTCTCAGTACAAATCTTCTGCTCTGAGAAACTGTTCATGCTCTGAGCAAAAGATTCACAATCAAAGCAGACAAGTAGTACTCTGAGTATGAATCTTTTGATCAGTCTACATTGAGTCATGCTTCTTAGGTTGAATCTGGCTTGCTCTCAGTACAAATGTGAGCAGAGATTCATGCTCTGAGGAAAAGATTTCTACTCAGAGTACCAGGCTTCAGCTTTAAGAATGAATCTTCTGCTTTGAGGCAAATATTAGAGTTTAAAGCATTCATCTTTGTATGAGTGCGAGTTTTCGTACAAATGTTTGCTTTGAAGGTGAATCTTTGTGTCAAATATCAATCTTTGTTCTGAATTAGATGCATTATTAAATGTAAACATCAATAAAACAACAAGTTGGCTGGCAAATTGAGCCATCCTGCTTATGTAGGTGATGCGAAGCTGAATTTGGCTCTTCTCTGAGCAAATGAGTGAATGGCAGTTTTGTGCTCTGAGCAAAAAGATTCATATGCAGATGACCGAGTGTGAATCTTTGGCATGAGTACAAATCTTTTAAAACACTGAGCCATGTCGTTTTTTTTTTTGAGTGATGAAGTGTCAAATCTGGCTCGCTCGTAGTACTAATCTTCTGCTCTGAACAAACTGTCTTTTCCTCAGAGTAAAAGATTCATACTTGGGTTACCAGTCTACTGCTCCAAGTATGAATCTTCTGCTTTGAGTCAAATCTGGCTTGTTCTCGGTATGAATCTTCTGCTTTGAGTCAAATCTGGCTTGTTCTCGGTATGAGTCTTCTGCTTGGAGACAACTATTTGAGCTCAAAGCATTAGTCTTTGTATGAGCGTGAGTTTTTGTACAAATCTTTGCTCCGAGCATGAATCTTTGTACAAAGTGCCAATCTTTGTTCTGAATTAGACACATCCTGATTATTAAATGTAAACATCAATAAAACAAAGTTTTGGAGTTTGCAGATAAAAAAAAAAAACAAAGTTGGTTGGCAAATTGAGCCGTCCTGCTTGTGTAGGTAAAGTTGAATTTGACTCAGTCGCAGTTCAAATCAAATGATTGAATGAGTGAATGGCAGTTTTGTGCTGTGAGCAAAAGATTCATATGCAAATGACGAGTGTGAATCTTTGGCTGAAATACAAATCTTTTGATACATTGAGCCATGTCGCTTTTTTTGAGTGATGAAGTGTCAAATCTGGCTCGTTCATAGTACTAATCTTCTGCTCTGAACCAACTGTCTTTTCTTCAGAGCAGAAGATTCATACTCTGAGTATGAATCTTCTGCTTTAAATATGAATCTTTTGCTTAGAGCGCAAATCGTTTACATTATATATTAAGCCATAGAGCGAAAACAAATGTGGCCGATGCCATTCCCGCTTTTTCTCCCCATCTGTCCCGAGTACGAATCTTCATTCCAAGTACGAATTAGTTAGAACTAATTAGTTCGTTCAGATACTTCATTCGCAGGTCGTTTTGTGAGCTCTTTTTCCTCAGGATATGAAAATTATGAATAAAAGATGGGAAGAACAAGATTAAATGAATAAAAATCTGTATCGGTACGTGGTGCCGTACGACGTCATCTTCCCTTTAGGAGGAATTCTCTCTCTCTTTCTCAGCAGGTTGCCGCTCTTCCTTTCACGAATTCTCTTTTCACTCTCTCTCTCCCCTCCACTTCTACTCACGTTCCCCTCCCTCTCTTCATCTCTCCCTCCCTCGCGGTGGCGGGGCAGGCCTTTTCATTTGTCTTCATAAGCCTAATTTATTTTTGCAGCCAGATGTGAGCTGACAGGCATCAGTCAGTGGGGCCGCTGGTCCCCCCCCACCATTCTCAGGTCAGCAAAGCAGTCACGTCTCTCCGTTTGACTGAGTCCCCCATCAACATTACACAAGATGGATGTGTCTTTAAAGGCCAGATTGATTGTGGATATCGGAGTTATGGCATCATTTATCATGGTGAATATTATTTAGGTGCAGGGGAAGAACAAGAGAGAGGAGATGGGGGGGACGGCGTATTGTTAGAGGGCAATTGGAAGGCTGTGAAAGTTTAATTGTATGTGTGTGTGTGCGCGAGCGTGTGTGAGCGGAAGGAGAGGTCGTTTGTTTCTGGAAGGTTTAGCGAGTTTTGCTATGCTTTCGCTTCTGCCTGGGAATATCATGTTGTGTTGAGGGATGAGCTTTTTGCACTTTTTTTTTCCTCTCTCTCTTTCTCTCTCTCTCTCTCTCTCTCTCTCTCTCTTTCTCTCCCACTCGCTTGCTCTCTCTGTCTCTGATGTGTTGTTATTGATTGTGTGTGATGTGGGCCTCTGTGTGATTTAGTGCTCCTCTCAGGACCCTCCATACACTCGGCTCCTCTCTCAGCCCACTTTCACGCCCGTCACAGAAGCTTCTGGAAAAAAAAGAAAGAGTCTCCAGCTCTTTGTGTGGCTGGGCCCAGGGTCAGAGAAGAGTGTTCAGGACACCAAGCAACAAATTTATCATTTTCCGTCCCTCAGCTTCAGTCTCTCAATGCTCCCAAGCTTGAGGTGAGGCTTATTGTTAGATACAGCACCACGTTTTCCTTTCTGCTATTATCTAGTCACCTTTCATCTCTCTTTAGGAAGGTGGGCTGTTCTATAAGACACATAACTTCCTTATTGTGGAGTGTGAACAATATAGAGCAGTTGCAGCAGATGGCACATGTGGTCTGACGCATTGAGCCGAGGTGCTCATGTGGGTGACACGGGTTCAGATCTTGATCTGTCCCTTTTATTGTTCCTATTCAATAATTATTGTTTCAACTCTAGTTTATTTAATTGTAAAAAAAATTCTGTTTTACTAAATTACTATATTATAGTGTTTCCCTGATGATGATGATGATGATTATCATTATTATTATTATTATTATTTATTCATTTGTCATGTTATTTTCTGATTCTGTTCCACCATATTTTAACTAATATATTTTTTCTATTATTATTATTATTATTATTATTATTAATAATAATAATAATAATAATAATAATAATAATAATACTTTAGTAACAACAACAACAACAACAACAACAACACATTTCAGCAAAAAAAAAAAAAAAATTATACTAATTTTATAAGACAATAAAAATAGTGGAAAATGACCACAAACGATAATAATAATAATATTGTTTGTGGTCATTTTCCACAATTTTTACTGTCTTTATAAAAGTAGTATAATTTTTTTTTTTAATATAATTCATTATTGTTGTTGTTACTTAATACATTATTATTATTATTATTATTATTATTATTATTATTATTTTTACTGTAATTTATGGCTATTTTTGTCTTTACTGTATTTTTTTCCTTTCACTTTTTCTTTTTTTTTAGTGTCATTAAAAGTTTAACTTTTTTTTTTTTTTTTTCAAAATTAGAATTCAGTATTTCTTTTTCTACTGTTGTTTTTGTTACTTAATCATTTATTATTATTATTATTATTATTATTATTATTATTATTATTATTATTCTATGGTCCTTTTCTGCTATTTTTGTTTTATGTCTACTGTTTTTCCCACTTATTTTTTTTAGTGTCATTAGTGTCAAACAAATAATTTTAAATACTTTTTTTGTTTCAAAATTAGTATAACCTTTTCTGCAATTCTGTCTTATTCACCTACTGTATTTTTTCTCTTTTTATTTTTTGTGTCATTAGACGTTTAACATTTTTGATTTTACAGAATTTTTCTTTCTATTATTATTGTTTCTGTAATTTTATGGCCCTTTTTTGCAATTTTTGTCTTATCTCTGCTGTTTGTTTTCCACTTATTTTTTAGTGTCATTAGTTTAATTTTTAATAAGTTAATTTTTTTTTAAAAAATTAGTATTTTTTTT
>JAHKKF010520416.1:0-26653 GCA_019740295.1 Labeo calbasu | reverse complement strand
CCATCTTATTTTCTCCTACAACTTGAGAGGAGGACATCGTTGTACCTTTTTGTTTGTAAACAGTGTTTACAAACTTACTTGCACTTTCTTAGTCTTTGTGCGTTCGCTTTGTAAACACTGGGTCTGTAGTTCCGCCTACGTTCCGTGTGACCTTTCTACGTGATTCAGTAGTATGCAGTGTCATGAACTCACATCCCAGAGTGTGCTACACAAGCTTTTATGCTTAAAAAGTCAAAAAAATAATAGTTTCGCTAGATAAGACCCTTCTTCCTCGGCTGGGATCATTTAGAGTCCTTTGAAGCTGCATTTAAACTACATTTTGGAAGTTCAAAATCGGGGCACCAATGAAGTCCATTATATGAAGAAAAATCCTGAAATGCTTTCCTCAAAAACTATAATTTCTTCACGACTGGAGACAGAAAGACATGAAGATCTTAGATGACAAGGGGGTGAGTAAATTATTTGTGAATTGTTTTTCTGGAAGTGGAGTTCTCCTTTAATATAACTCCAACTGAATTTATCTGAAAGAAGAAAGTCATATACACCTAGGATGGCTTGAGTCTGAGTAGATCATGGGGTAATTTTCATATTTGGTTGAGCTATCCCTTTAAGTGTCCAAATAAAGGTTGGTGTCATTTACATCACACCTGTTCTTTTCAGCTCTCACCTGCTGTTTGTGGCACCATAGCTGTTACAGGACTTGACCAGTCACTCCAAATCTGTTTAAATTCACCTTCAGGCTTGACCCTTATTTGCACTGTGCAGTTCTCTCCTGCGACCAGAGACACAAGCTTATGGGAATGTGAATTTGAAGAATGTGACACCTATGAAGAATGAGTGTTGCATTTAGTAAATGAGCTTTATAATATCAGTTATATTATAATAAGGGTATGTGTCAAACTCACCAGTCCAACTGTGTTTGATGTGTATTTGGAGCTGTAACGAATTTCATACTTGCAGATGGATGATTGGATAAACGATGAATAAATGTTTGGTTTTTTCCATTCAACAAACATTTGGCCCACCTCGCCAGTTGGATGAAGGGATATATTAAATGGAGGATACAGAAGAACTTGGAGAAAGACAAACAGATATATTTCATTTAAATGCATACACTATACAAAAATGAAAACTTCAAAGTACATTGTTGCTCTCCCACAGCACTTACGCTGATCCTCTACACTGACAGTGCGATTGTAGATGGTTGCGTCGGTGCCTCTGTCTATCACTCTGAGCTGCATCTCGACATAAATGAAGACGTCAGTTGATGGGAATTTGCAAATATGCAGGACCGTTTTCTCCCCATACGTTTGTTGTTTCACATCACATTTTTTTTCTGCTGATGATCTGAATGATAGAAACATGTTTGCTTGAAGCAGGTCTTCAACCACCATGGATGACACATACATCCCCCATCCTATTATTTTCCAGATTTTTTAAAATCAGTTCTCAAGGAATTCAAAGCAAACGATCTAACTTCAGCCATTTCTTTACAGTAAATGATCCATTAATTTGAGTTCGATTAATATGCAGTAGAAGATGAAAGTCCTTACTTATCAATTTTGTAGAGAAAATCATAGGACTTTCCAACAGCTGCTTCCCAAAAGCACGTGAAATCTTCTAGATTCTTGGTGAAACATTTTGGGTCCTTATCCATAGCTAAAAGAGCAACATCTGAGAAAGAAAAAACATTCCTTACAGTACTTACAGTTCCTTAGCTACAGTACTAATAAAATGCGGTTTCACTGCATCTAGGATACACTTTGCTCTACTAAATGCACCCTCAACATTCATGTCTTGAATTAACACTTGTCTTTCACAACTAGAACAGCTATAACAACTCTTGCACAGTCAAGAAAAATGAAAACAGACTAACTTATTCTTGTGTCTTACCTTGCTTTGATAGGTGAAGCTCTAAATTCACCAGCTTGATCAGACAGGAAAGAAGTATCCACCAGGTGAGCACTGAATCCATCATGTACACAGAGCATCCATACACATGACTTTTTAAGTCTCTAGATATGTTTGAGTTCAGTACTTAATGTTTTTAAGAGAGGGCGGGGAGGTTGGTAGATGGTCATTAGACGGGGCCCAACGCAATAGGAAGTGGTTGTACTGGGGATTGAGGCAGGCACCCGGACTGACAAAGTGCCTCCTTCACACGCACATATATAATCAAGCGCTTACACAACACTTAGATAAAAAATATAATTATATATATATATATAATATATAATAATATATATTTTTTAATTATATTATATTACAAAATAAAATGTGTAGTTTACAGTCCCCAAGTGCCAAGCCTCTGACAAAGTTCCTTTTTTGGTACTGCATTTTTGCGAACAATGAGACATGCAGTAATTTCTGTCTAGAGTGCGGTTATGATAAACATCATGAAATTGTAACACACTACGACTCCTTTTTTAAACATTCATACGTCAAAGGTAGTTTGCTTTGGTTGGTTGCATGTACTCAAGTAATAACTAGATAAATATTGAATGCAATACTTAAATGTGGAGTTGTTTCGTGTGTGTAAGTTGGAGGAAGCTGAGTTGCCGTACCATGACTGACAGCTTCTGGGCCTGTGGCAGAATAGGAGGAAATACCCTTGACAGATCAGCAAGCTGCAGCAGGGAAGAGGCCTGACCTCAACACCACTACTTGAAGGAGCAAAAGAAAGAGTTAGTACTTTCTGTTCCATATCATAATCTACGGTTGTCTCCAAATGCCTCTGTGATGAGTCCTGTCACCACATAGATGCTTTATTTATCAAAGTAAAGACATTCACTTAACGTTCTTAAAATGATTACATGATCGCTATAGCATGGCATACATATGTCATACATAAAAAAATATCATAAAAGATTTTTAAAGCATAAACATTATGTACACAACTCACTCAAACTGAACAAATGAGTTCCAATAAGGACAATACATCACTTTCTCAAGTGCTACATTGAATAATACTTGTGTTTTTGTCCATGGAATGAACTGCATTTAATGTATGTCCATTTCAACAACCCACACACAATGATTCTCCCAATAAAAGATGGAAAAAGAGTTCAATGCATGGTCCAGATCCCCACAGACCCAGTGTGCTACATCTGTAGCGTATATTGCAGGTTCCATTTCCTCTTGAGTAATCCAACATGTCCTGAGATATGAGTCCTTCTAGAAGTGTCCTTTCACAGTCTGTTCTCTATAGCCATGTGGTCTTGGTGGAGTGTCTCTTTGAACGATGGAACCTGGCCACAGGGGAGTGACAGTAGCGCGAAGCCCTACTGTGATGAGCCTCCCTTGGGTTATGAACCCTTCTTGGGTCTGGGGGGGCTGGTAGTCAGGCCTCTTCAGCTGTAGCATCTATTCCAGCATAGGTGAAGTTCTCAAAGAGAGCCATGTTGACATAGGCCTGGATGAAAGACAAGAATTAGAGGTTGGTTGATGGCTACATGCAAATAGAACTGTTATGTTTCTGCTTTTGGCATGAAATGCTCACTAATAGTCAATAGTATGGGGTCAGTGCAATTTGTAGGGGTTCAAGCGTGTAAATGTAAGTCGTAGAGACAACAGGGGTCTCCACACTCGGTCCTGGAGGGCCGGTGTCCTACAGAGTTTAGCGCCAACCCTAATCAAACACACCTGAACCAGCTAATCTTACTAGGAATACTTGAAACTTCCAGGCAGCTGTGTTAAGGCAAGTTGGAGCTAAACTCTGCTGGACACCGGCCCTCCAGGATCAAGTTTGGTGACCCCTGGCCTACAGCGTCATCAAGGCCTGACGTGGGCGCCACAACGATCAAAAGTATGAAATCAATCATAACTCTTAAGCTTTCAGTCGCAGATTCAAATATCTTAATAAATCTTGGCTCACACTGGACAAAAGCATGCCTCAGATTCAATTGAATTTTCGGGTATTTAGTTTTTTTTTGTAAAACTTACTTTTTTTTTCACCCGATCGGAACCAAATCATTGCAGAAAGATTCTCTGCAGAGTGGACATCAATAATCATCAAAAAAATGTAACTTTCGACTCCCGGCGCAAATGGACTCCTGAATGTTTGAAAGGGGCAGGGCCACTTTTAGTAAAATGCCTATAACTCCTGAACAGAATGAGATATCTTCGCCAAACTCTTATGTAAGAGCTCAAGCTGAGGTCAAAGAAAAAAAAGTCGTGGAACTTGGCCACTTTGTGGCACTATAAGAAGGAAAAGCCATAAAAATGGCAATAACTATCAACCATTTGTCCTATCAACGCGAAAATCGCTGTGCAAGGTTGTGGTCCAAAGTACCACAAGTGTTTATAAGGACATTTGCGTATCTCAAAAAAATCATGGGCGCCAATGGCCGATGCATTTTGAGCACCTATTAGACAAAGTTAACGGAGGCCGATCGGAACCTAACTCGGTGGGCCTGTTTTCAAGGGTGTAAGCGATTTTACATTGCAGTTTTTCGCTGAGCTCTCCTCATTCCGGACAACTTCTACATTGTTCTAGAACCACTGCTGTCAATCAAATAATTTGGTAAATGATTGAAAAGATGTAAAAACCCTACTTTTGCAAACTAGTCCTAGGTTTTTTGCTCAATCTGGAAATAAAGACACTGCAGTACAATTCTCTGGACTCTCTAGGTCAATAATTATCAAAAAAATGTTAAAATTTACCCTTTGGGAAGCTATAACGGGGTGTTTAGAAAAGGTGCCTGTCCAAATTTACCCAAAACCCTATCCAACTTTTTCTGAACATAGAAGTCCGGCCGGACTGGAGCGGTGCTTTACATTTCTGGTGCTTTACATTTCTGGTCTCTGGTGTTT
Organism: Labeo calbasu; assembly: GCA_019740295.1. Classification (NCBI taxonomy): domain Eukaryota; kingdom Metazoa; phylum Chordata; class Actinopteri; order Cypriniformes; family Cyprinidae; genus Labeo; species Labeo calbasu. Next base: position 21,841 of record JAHKKF010520416.1, on the reverse strand, counting down.
CTAGTCAAATTAACATATTTTCCAAGCCAATAATATAATGTTAATCCTGCGCACATGTTTATATTTAGTTATATTGAAAAAGCTTCAATTCAGTCTATCTTTTTTACCCCGTTTTAACATGGATTTCTATGGAGACCGGAAAATGAAAGCACCCAAATTGAAGTTAGAATCCTTCATGGCGCCGCTCATTGGTTACTCAGGAAAAAGGTGGATAAAGCCTTTTCAAGGATAATTGAAAACTCCTCGAAACCTTGTGAGCACATGCGACAGGTGATTCTAAACAAGAATGCAAAGTTATAAGGAGATTGGACCACAGTTCGCACTATAACAGTCATAACTGTTAAAAAACATTTCTAAGGTAAATGACCTGAATTTGCCATAAATGCTTTTTTAAATAATTGATTCAGGTGGTTACAGGCTTGCTAAATAATGTCTTTTTTCATATGTGCTTAAATGCCTTAAGCGCTTGGACCCTGGTAATCGCTGATTGCAGCTATGTTTTTTAATATTTTTTCAGCATGGATGGCTTAAATTGATCTGAAGTGACAGTAAACATTTAAAATGTTACAGAAGACTGTTTTTACTGTATCTGAACTTTACAACCACCATTAACCACACAGCAATTCCCCTGGTAACCACCCACAAAACCTCCTCATGGTGGTCTGAGCTAGAGCTGCATGATTATTTGTTAAATGAAAGACAAAAATATTGTCATCGTGCAGCTCTAGTATGAGTTTCACATATGCAAGCATCAGTCTTTATCTTTACCTTCCGTGCCTCTTGCATCCTATTGAGCTGGACGGAAATTTGCGAAAACGGCGGTCGCTCATAGGGTCTATCTCGCCAGCACTGCCTCATAAGTTCATACCTGTATGAATAATTACATATCAGCGATTATAAATACGACTGCAGTCAATCAATACGGAAAGTGACTATAAGAACACATGAATGTCTGTGCTTACACTTCATCATCACAATTCCTGGGCTGCTCCATTCTGTAGCCTTGAGGAAGCTTCTCATAGAGTTCAGCACAGGTCATCCCACAGTATGGAGTCCCACCTTGAGGAAAACAGATTCATAACATTCATCTAGCTGAAAGTTTCAAATGATAAACATTTAAATCATTCAAATTATAACAAATAAACTTACCTAAACTTACTATTTCCCACAGAAGAACTCCAAAAGACCACCTGAAAGACCAAGGCAGATATTTTACTTAATAAAATATCAAGTTTAAGAAGAAAAAGGTGTGTAAACAATATGTAAAATGTCAATATCTCTTTGATGATCTGGCAATAGTTTGTTAAACGTTTAACTATTTTTAAACTTGATGCAACCTCTTAAAAGAAACAGTGCTCAGGGTGCAAGTCTTCCCACAATGGCTAACATCTATTTAGCATGTTTACTGTTTTTAACTGTTAAAAACAGCTCAAAACAAAACCACAAGAACACACTGAACCTGAACTATACTACCTTTCAAAAATCTGGGGCAGTAAAAAATGTAAAGAATGTTTTTGAGTCTCTTATGCTCATCAAGGCTGCATTTATTTGATGAAAAATACATTAAATTAACATGGTGGTGTTCAAGTAACATTTCTTACTAACATCATTGTTGAAAACAGGTAATATCTTTTGTGGAAACAGTGATACATTTTTTTAAGGATACGGTGATGTATAGTTCAACAGCATTTATTTGAAATATGTACATTTTAATAAATGTAACACATCCTTGCTGAAATGTTTTTATTTGCCTTAGCTGAAAAGTATTTCATTTATTTGAGAGATTAAAAAATCTTGTTGAACCAAAGAAGGTAGTGTAAATATTAGAGCAGTTATTGGGGGATGAACTGCAGTTACACATGCTGGTAAGAGTTAGAAAATGTTTGAGTGTGTGTGACAATCAACTCCAGGCTTTGTGGGAAATCAATAATAGACTGAACTATGTTCGTGTGTCATGTTGGTTATGTTGTTTTTGAAATATTCAGTGCACAGTGTTCTGGGGTGGGTAAAAATAGGTCGTTTTGACAGAAGGACTGTGGTCTAGTGGAACACGCTACTCTAAATTTGAGCTTCCTGGTTTATGTTATCAGTTCCTTCCTGCTTATTTATCAGTTGTCCATTAAAAATTGAGAAGGATGAAAAAATGTTGTTTTGGATTGAAACTTAAGGATGCCATAGCACTTGGCTTTTGCAATCAACAATGAATCCCTTTGTCACGTTTCCTTAAAAATAAAAATTGAGGCAATAACATTTAAAATTCTGGTAATAAGGCATGAGATGTTGAAATCGATGTTCCTATGTGCAAAAACACTACAGAATGTAAGTACAGAATGTACTTACACGTCACTCTTTGTGGTGTAGACACTGTAGTTTAGTGACTCAATGGCCATCCATCGCACAGGCAGTCTTCCCTGAGACAGAGCGAGACGTTCAAGTTTTATGAGTAATTTTATGAGTAATTTAAATACACTATGCACTCAGACTCAGTAGTTTTATCATCTCATATGGTCCTCACCATGGTTTTTTTCACATACACCTCTTCGCCACGTGAGAGGCCAAAATCGGCGATTTTAGCAACTAGATTTTCTCCCACGAGTACATTTCTGGCTGCTAGATCTCTGTGGATGAACTGATTATACACAAACAAGAAAACCAGACACAGAGTTAGGCAATATATATTAATAATATTAATGTGGCATAAAATTGACAGTGGCTTCATTAAAGGAGTAGCTCACTTCCAGAACTCCCTTGTCATCCGAGATGTTTATGTCTTTCTTTCTTCAGTCATAAAGAAATTATGTTTTTTGAGGAAAGCATTTCAGTATTTCTCTCCATATAATGGACTTCTATGGTGCCCCCGAGTTTAAACCTCCAAAATTCAGTTTAAATGCAGCTTCAAGGGGCACTAAATGATCCCAGCCGAGGAAGAAGGGTCTTATCTAGCAAAACGATTGTTTATTTTCTAGAAAAAATTACAATTTATATACTTCTTAACCTCAAACTCCCATCTTGCCTAGCTCTGCATGAACTCTGTGTATTCAAGTTCATGACATTTAGGGTATGTCGAAAAACATCCATCTCATTTCCTCTCCAACTTCAAATTGTCCTACATCGCCGCAGAAGTACTGACCCAGTGTTTACAAAATGAACATGCAAAGAAGGTAAAACGCCCTTACAAAAAAAGGTAAAACTGCAATGTAAGACGATTTTGAAGTTGGAGGAGAAAATGAGATGGGAGTTTGAGGTTTGAGGTTTGGCTAGATAAGACCCTTCTTCCTCAGCTGGGATTGTTTAGATCCCTTTGAAGCTGCATTTAAACTGCATTTTGGAAGTTCAAACTAAGAGGCACCATAAAAGTCCATTATATGGAGAGAAATCCTGAAATGTTTTCCTCAAAAAACATAATTTTTGTACAACTGAAGAAACAAAGACATGAACATCTTGGATGACAAGGGGGTGAGTACATTATCTGTACACTTTTGTTCTAGAAGTGAACTACTCCTATAATTTAAACATTAAATAATTAAAAAAAAAACTAAATAGTAAATAATTAATAATTTAGAAAATTGTTGAATTAAAGGCTAATATTTAAACAAATTGCATAATTGCAAGTAATAAATATAATGAAATAACTGGGCCAATATGGAAACTAAAGGAATATTCCACCAAAAAATGAAAATATGTTGAAAATGTGAAAATTAGCTGTTTGGACTTGCATTTTGACGGATCTGTTGGTGAGCGAGTGATGTAATGCTAAATTTCTTCAAATATGTTTTCCGATGCAGAAACAAGCTCATCTACATTATAGATAGCCCAAGGGTGGCTAATTTTAGGTAAACTTTCATTTTTGAGTAAACTATTCCTTTAATTTTGCCCGTCCACATATGGATTCCTAAATAGGCACTTCCATAATCAGAAAAACTTTATACCTGTTTGTCACTAAGGTAATGCATGCCTGTTGCAACATCAGCAGCAAACTGCAAGAGCTGCTGGGAGGTGAGTGTGGAGGCAGTTCCATGCTCTTTGGCAAAGGCAGGATCAGTCTCTAGGACACGACTCTTTCTTAGAAAGTCCAAAAGATTTCCATAAGGTGCATATTCAATGGCTATGTAAAGGTAACCTGTGGATAACATAGGATGTTACATGTCTGCGCTATTTAATAGAGAAAAATTATATTGTATCTGTGCTTTTACATTCAACTCTGTGCACATTTGAGACCCTGGACGACAAAACCAGTCATACAGGTAATTTTTTTTAAATTGGAAAAGGATAGGATGGGGCAATATTTGGCCGAGATCTGAGGGTGCAAAAAAAAATCAAAATATTGAGAAAATCCAAAGTTGTCCAGAGGAAGTTCTTAGCAATGCATATTACTAATCAAAAATTAGGTTTTGCTATATTTACGGTAGGAAATTTACAATATATCTTCATGGAACTTGATCTTTACTTCATATCCTAATGATTTGCTACTTATGACTGGTTTTGTGGTCCAGGGTCACATTTTATTATCTGACCACATATCTAGGTAAAGCCAATAGGTGGCGCACTCACCTCTGTTTTCACAGGCACCGATTAGATTAATTATATTTGGATGCTGTCCCAATTTACACAGCACTTCTAATTCACCGGCAAAGTCTCGATGGTCATTCTCTGAGGCAAATTCTGCAGGTGCACACAACGGAAACACAAAATCACAATCATGTAAAAACAGACCTTGGCTAACAATGCTGTGTTGGCTTGTGTTCTTACCCTTGAGCATTTTAATCGCAGCACCCATTTTTATTCCATCTTTTTTAACCATGGCCTTAATGACCTGACCAAAGTTTCCTTCTCCAATCACATCCTCAAACTTAATATCCTCCCACTCCAGTATGGGATAGGTGAGGGGCTCTGGGGAAGGCTTAGGTCGCCGGGTCAGCGTAAGAGTCCCCGAGTTGAACTGTAAGATAGTCTCTTCTCCCTGAGAATGCATGTGTTTACATTTATTACAGAGTAAGACACTGATATATATATATATATACCCTGTTGTTCAAAAGTTTGGGATCGGTAAAATTTTTTATGTTTTAAAGGAACCTCTTCTGCTCATCAAGGCTGTATTTATTTGATCAAAAATACAGAAAAAACTGTAATATTGTGAAATATTGTTACAATTCAAAAAATAACAGTTTTGTATTTTAATATACTTTAAAGTATAATTTATTTCTTAGATCCAAAGCTGAATTTTCAGCATCATTACTCCAGTCTTCAGAGTCACATGATTCTTCAGAAATCATTCTAATATACTGATTTTTTATCAATGTTGGAAACAGTTGTGCTGCCTAATATTTTAGTTGGAACCTGTAATTTAAAAATACATATTTTCTAACATAATAAGTATTTTACTATCACTTTTTATCAATTTAACACATCCTTGCTAAATATAAGTATTAATTTCTATTAGAACTTATATTAATTTCTAAAGAACATTTGAACAATACTGAATATTGTTTAAAAAAAATGCTGTTCTTTTTAATGTTTTATTCATAAAAGAATCCTGGAAAAAAAAATCACAGGTTCCAAAAAAATATTAAGCAGCACAAGTGCTGATAATAAATAAGCATATTAGAATGATTTCTGAAGGATCATGTGACACTGAAGACTGGAGTAATGACTGAAGAAAATTCAGAAATAAATTATATTTTAAGGTATATTAAAATAGAGAACTATTATTTTAAAATGCAATAATATTTCACAATATTATAAATTAAAATATTTCTCAACAAACTGCATTTATTTGATTAATTTGAAAAAAAAGTTTTAATATCAGTTTGCAATGTAAGGTAACTGTTTTCTGTTATTTTATTACATATTATATTTTATTATATTACATATGTAATTTATGTCTGTGATGATAAAGCTGAATTTTCAGTAGACATTACTTCATTATTCATTATTCAGTGTCACATGATCCTTCAGAAATCATTCTAATATGCTGATTTCTCAAGAAACATTTCTTATTATTATCAGTGTTATCAGTGTTGATTGATATATATATGTATTTCTGATGAATAGAAAGCTCAAAAGAAAAGCATTAATGTTTTGTAAAACTGTAAATCACTTTTTTGATTAATTGAATGCATCCTGAATAAAGTATTAATTTATTTTATTAAAAAATATTGCTGACCCCAAAATTTTAAATGGTAGTGAATATACATAACATAAAAAATCAGTTATATAATTAATCATAAATATACTGATGAAACAGATGCAACTATCCCACTATGTTGAATCAATAAAATATAAAGTTCTTGTCCACACAATTTTTGAACACAAGCACAAGAATAAAAATAAAGTAATAATGTAAAGTGTCTGCTCACCGATCCAGACTGATAGGTGAACGTCCGTTTTCGTTTAAGGACAGATTTGCGAATGTAGAAGAGAATCAAAAGTGCCAGAAGGATGGTCACACAGGTCACAGCCACTGACCCAACCACTGCCCAAAGAAGCTGATGATCCTCAGCCATTGGCCGTCCAACTTGCTGAGTGGTGGGAATATAGGAGAATCCTGGTTGACATGAATAACAGTAAGTGCCTTTTTTAACAAACAAATTTAGAACAGCTTTAACTTTACTTCATATTTTAGCTTTATAGTATGTCTTTCTCACACTGGTCACTTACCGTCTCCACGTGTCCTGGCTTGTACGAACTTACTCCACTCCCCTGGCACCTTGGAGAAAGCCCTCACCCTAAACTGGTATAAGGTGCTCCCATTGAGGGATGTCACATCCTTTGTGGTTTTGTTGCCATCGTCTGTGTCCACCCAAGGGTGAAAGCTGCTCTGGCCCACTGGCTGGTATTCAATGCTGTATTTCACAATGCCTCCATTGGGATCCTCAGGCGGCTGCCATTGAAGCCTGACTGCATTGATGGACAAAGCATCTGCCTGGACGTTCCTTGGAGAAGAAGGACCTGGAGATAGATCATACATAATTTTGCCACTTCAGCTTCATTTCACATTTGGACACACTTGTGAGTTATTCGCTTCTACCACATCCTGTCTAACATTCATGTCCTATTTTATAGTAAGTCACCTACTTGCGCCTACTTGGGGACATGCAAGATTTCTGTTTACCCCGCTTATAGATGTGAATATGGTGAGGCTTTGAAGGGGGCCCATGGCTGCCGCAGTTTATCAGCCGGACGACCACTTGGTAGTCCCTGTGATACTCCAGATTGTAGAGCCTGATGGAGAGCACATTAAGCAAGGTGGTTTCCTCCCACAGCTTCTCTCCATGTGGTCCGTTGAGCTGTACTAAAAAGCCAGTGGCTTCACGGGACGTGCCAATCAGGGACCACCTGATGGTGGCATTACGGCCCTCCAATGAGCAGGAATCAATCTCCGGCTTGGCCGTGGGCTCTAACGACACAGAATACGCAATCAGATGCTGTTTGCTGCAGCTGAGCTGCGTAAAAACTACACTACTCTCAGAGTCAGACTTTCTGGGTCAAATACTGACTCAAAGTCAACAATCAAAATATTGTTTTCTATAAACTGTTTCCAGTCTGTTTCTCCAGATTTTGACAATCACATCCAATGTCAACACCATCCAAACCTCTTCAGCTCAAAGAAACCCACTCTTCTCCTCATAGATGAGGTAAAATGCCTCCACCTTTGTTTATTCTGTCACTCAATCTCATCTCAACAAATGTTTTAGCGTTCATGGCACTTAATAATCTTTTCATCTGAACTTCAGTGTTAGATTTATTCTTAACATCTTTGATGTGAACAGTTTTGACCTGTGAGTTTATTTTAAGACAGATTTTAAAATTCTGTTTAAAAGAGAACTCCACTTCCAGAACAACAATTTACAAATAATTTACTCACCCCCTTGTCATCCAAGATGTTCATGTCTTTCTGTCTTCAGTTGTAAAGAAATGATGTTTTTAGAGGAAAGCATTTCAGGATTTTTCTTCATATAATGGACTTGATTGGTGCCCCGATTTTGAACTTCCAAAATGTAGTTTAAATGCAGCTTCAAATGGCTCTAAATGATGCCTGACAGCTGAGGAAGAAGGGTCTTATCTAGCGAAACAATCAGTCATTTTTTTCAAGAAATAAAAATTTGTATACTTTTTAAGCACAAAAGCTCATGTAGCACAGGCTCTGGGATGCACGTTCACGATGCTTTGAATTAGTGATGGGTCGTTCTTGAAATATTCGTTCATTTTGAACGAATCTTTAATGTGACTCGGGAAGAACGAGTCATCTCGGGGAGTAATTTTAATTATTTTAATTATATATTTTTTAAATGTATGAAATGACTTGAAAAAAGATTCGTTCATTTTGATGAACGAGACACAAAGGTCAGAGTCGGTAAAATGATCCGAACTTCCCATCACTACTACGAATCACGTCTAAGTTCATCGTCTGTGTACTCCGGCTAAAAAACGTAGAGTATGACGAAAAACTCCATCTTATTTTCTCCTACAACTTCAGAATCATCCGACATCGTTGTACCTTTTTGTTTGTAAAGACCGTTTGACTTACTTGCACTTCCTTAGTCTTTGCGCGTTCGCTTAGTAAACACTGGGTCTGTAGTTGCACGTACGTTCGGTGTGACCTTTCGACATTATTCAATAGTACGTGAACGCACATCCCAGAGCCTGTGCTACACAAGCCTTTGTGTTTAAAAAGTATACAAATTTTTATTTTCCGAAAAAAAAAATGACAGATCGTTTCGCTAGATAAGACCCTTCTTCCTCGGCTGGGATCGTTTAGAGCCCTTTGAAGCTGCTTTTAAACTACATTTTGGAAGTTCAAAATCGGGGCACCAATGAAGTCCATTATATGAAGAAAAATCCTGAAATGCTTTCCTCAAAAACCATAATTTCTTCACGACTAAGGAGAGAAAGACATGAACATCTTGGATGACAAGGGGGTGAGTAAATTATTTGTGAATTGTTGTTCTGGAAGTGGACTTCTCCTTTAATAATGATGGACTTATGGACACAGTCTCCACATTATTAACTAAAACTATTAAAATGTTTTTGCTAATTGAAAAAAAGCTGATTTAAAATAATATATAAATCAGTGCTGTCAAACGATTAATCATAATTAATCGCATCCAAAGCTGACATAATATGTGTGTGTACTGTGTATATTTGGTAACACTTTACAGTTCATTAGTTAACATTAGTTAATGACTTCAGTTAACATGAACTAAGAATGAATAATACTGTTTTAACTACTTAATATTTAAACATAACATGTTTCTTAAATACATGCATGTATTTACTAAAAAATACATGCATTTGTTTTACTAAAAGTAAAAATTAATTAAAGCTATATAGAAATAAAAAATCTAATAAGAACAACAAAATCACAATTATTAAATTAAATTAAATTAAATTCAATAGAAAACTAAAAATATAAAAACAAAATTAAACATTAATAAATACAATGATAGTGTATAAATAACACTGGTTAGACACCTGGGGTAGGATGACACCCTCAGAAATGGAACAGTGCTGAGGTTTTAATTATTTATTTAATAAACATTAGAATTCTATTAATTAGATTTAGGTTTATCATGTATTTTACGTGTATTAGATGTATTGTACATTTACAGTTGGGACAAATTTTTTGTCACAGGCAGGGGGCCATCTAACCCCAATAATGGGGCAAATTTGTACACCCTATACATCGTCATCATGTACATGCTAAACTCATCTCTATATTTGTCACCTTGGACCACAAAACCAGTCATATGTAGCATGGGTATATTTGTAGCAATAGCCAACAATGCACTATGGGTCAAAATTATCTTTATTTTTCTGTTATGCCAAAAAATCATTTGGATATTAAGTAAAGATCATGTTCCATGAAGATATTTTGTGAATTTCTTACCGTAAATATATCAAAACTTGTTTTGAACCTCATTCAACTTTAAAAGCGTTTTCTCAATATTTAGATTTTTTTGCACCCTCAGATTCCAGATTTTCAATAGTTGTATCTCTGCCAAATAGTGCCCCAAACCATACATCAATTGATAGCTTATTTATTCAGCTTTCAAATGATGTGTTAGTCTCAGTTTAAAAAAAATTGACCCTTATGACTGGCTTTGTGGTCCAGGGTCACATATGTTCTTAAGTAAGGTGTTTACCACCATCTTTCCTTACAACCAAGTCATTTTTAGTTCTAAGTTGATTGATTCTCACCTGGGCAGTCAGTTTCCATGATTGCCTCTGGACCCAAATGACCTTCTCCTCCATCCCCGGGGCGACTGAGTTGTACACGGACATGGTATCTGGTCAAGGGCTTCAGGTTCGGTAATGTGATTATGTCGCTGCCATACACTTAATTAAAAAAAAAAGATTATACTTCATATGTGTATGATGTACATTTATATGATTCAGCATGAAGTTAATGCAGGAATTCCTAAAACAAGAAGTGAGTTTGGCAATGTTACCTATAATAGAGGACCAGGAGTCTTCTGTATCCACTGGCTTGTAAAGCAGCTTAGTGGACATAATAGGACCGTCACCTGCATAAGTGTCCACCGGCTTTACAACTAGATGTCTGCTACTCTTCGACAGCAGTTTAGGAGCAGTGGTTGGGTACGGTGGCTCTAGTTCACAACAAAGTGCAAATTTAGGGGCTTTCAGCCAGTAAGAACATCAATAGAATAAATAAACTTTAAAATGAATCTCACCTTTTACAGTTAAGGTAAACTTGAAGGAATCCTGTCCACCGTTGGTGGAGACTCGACATTCCCACGAACCATTATGCTCTGCGGACAGCCGTGGGATCTCAAAATGAGCTGTGCTTTTTTTGGAGTCCATGGTAGTGTGGGATGCCTGAGAAATCAACAGTAGACAATCACAACGCATTAGAAAGATAGACACAACGGTACTTTCGAACTTACCATTTTACAAACATTCCTTTTTTCAACTTCATATGCTTAAGCTTATGACTCTTTCACCTTGAGAACTGTGCTTTCCAGCTTGCGTAGCTCAATACTCATATGGCTAGGCGGAGGATGGCCTGTTGCAGAACATGTGATCTTGTGGCTGGAGTTCAAGTTTCCCTCCAGGTTACTGGCCATGTTCAAAATCTCTGGTGCACGATCTGAGAGAGGGATAAGGTTAGACAAACGGCGCCAAGAGGAACAAACGTTACAGATTTTGGAGCAGATGGAAAAGTAGTTTTGAAGGCTGACCTGATTTTTCACAGTATTGCCCTCTCCAGCCTGTAGGACACTGGCAGCCACTGAATCGATTGCATTTGCCTTTGTTCTTGCAGTTGCAACTTAAAAGACAGTCAGCGCCATACATTCCTTCAAGACAGGCTATGAAAAGAACATTGACAGTGTTTTTATTGTATATGTATATACAATTAAACAGGAAAACAAGCATTTTAATCAGGACTCAGTCACTATGTTTTAGAGCTCTGACCTCAAGAATTTTAAGTGTAAGTGTTTGGAAATGTTTGTGTAACTATTCCAAAAGTATAAAAGCCTGTTTTTTCCACAAGCGTGTCTTCATACATTACCATTATTTTTTTAACTGAGACTTTTATCTTACAATTGCTACCTTTTTTTTGTTCTTACTTAATATCTCACATTATCTTACTTTATATTGCATTATCGCAACTTTAATTTTTCTAGTTGTGCCATTAATTTCGGAATTGCAACTTCCTGTTCTTGTAGCTGTAACTTTGTATTTCACAACGTGACCGTATCGCACAATTTGACTTTTTATCACTCCATTTCAGCTTTATTTCTCATAATTGTGGCTACTTCTCGTTTCACAATGTTAAAGTATGACTTCTTTTTTTGTTATTTTAAACTTTATCTCGCAATTACGTGTTTTATTTACTCTGAGATGGAAACTGGTTTCCACAAAGAATAAAACAAATGGACAGAGCAGCAAGAAATGTTTATCTTGGTCTGATTGATGGAAGCAGAATTTTTACTGGCAAATTTCAGCAGCACCTGTTTAAACTTTAATTCAGAACTGAATCCTTTCTGTTGGTTCCAGATGATACTCTGCATGTAGGGAACGGTTATTATACAAAGGGATCTTATGTTAAACTCACGTTTATGACAATGATCTCCATGCCAGCCGCTGGCACAAGAACAGCCGTAAGGATCCGTGAGACAGAAACTCAAACCCTGGCATCCATTCTCTGACTTACAGGATTCCTGGCAGTTCCTACCAAACATTCCTTCTCGACAGGCTGCAAGACCAATATCGGAAAAAATGATTTGTATGTTTAAGTTCTCAAATGCATAGATCAATTTCATATAAACGTTTTTTTATATACCCGTTTCACAGCGCATTCCCATAAACCCCGGTGGGCAAACGCAGTCTCCATCTTTGTCATGACACATGCCTCCATTCAAGCATTCGGGACAGTCTTTGTCACAGTCGGAGCCCCATTTATTCTTTGAACATTCTAGAAAACAGATAAGAGAAATCAAGCACTAGAATAGAAAATCCAAAATTCTGAATGTATTTAAATGAGTTATATTCTACTGAACATGTTACCACGAATGATGAGGCGGACCCAGGCACTATAAAGAGCACTGTCCCCAACATAGTTGACACTGTAAATTCCTGCATAGCTTTCATCAACTTTTCCCAGGTCAAGAACTGCTGTGCGGTTTTGAACATCAGCAATAGGAGTCATGTAATAGTAGTTACCTAAAACAAATCAGAATATTCTTGCTTGTAAAATGCTGATTCATTTTTTGTTTTTTCGCTCATACGTTTACTGATCATCCTGCTGGAACCTCTGTTTTTCTACACGATTACCCATTTTGTCAGTAATTGAATATCACATTTGTGCACAATAATTGAATATAATAAGTGAATATCAACATTATCCAAAAACTTTCGATACACTGTCACAACAGGACACCACTTTTACTAAAATGCCGATAACAATTGAACAGAAAGAGATATTTTCACTAACACTTATGTAAGAGCTCAATCTGAGGTCATCGTAAAAAAAACTGGAGTTTGGCCACTTAGTTGCGCTATAACAGGGAAAAAACTAAAAACTACACACCCGTTACTCTGATTGACTTGAACATTGGTATGTTGTTTCTTTGTCCAAAGTGGCACAAGTGTCTATGAGGACCACCATCGGCGGATAAATTTTTTGAACACCTGTTAGACAAGGTTAATGGAGGTCGATCTGAACAAAACTCGATGGGCATGACTTTTATGCCTCTGTAATCACGTGGTGTTTCAGACATCCACTCGATATTCATGTCGTTTGATAGATATCCTAATACTTTGCAACTTTTCCTCAAGAACCACTGCTGTCAATCAAGTCGTTCATTAAATATTCCTGATTATGTAAAACGAAACAATTTTGCGAACTAGTCCTAGGGTTTTTTGCTCAACCTCTTTTGGTTAAACTTTTGACACACTGTCATGACGGTAAGCCAAAACGTTGGATGGAAAGAGATATTTTCATCAAATTTGGAACACTATGTAAAAGCTCAATCTGAGGTCACTGTAAAAAAACAGTGGAGTTTGGCCACTTAGTGGGACTATAACAGGGAAAAATTTAAAACAGGCTATAACTACACACCTGTTACTCTGATTGACTTGAAAATTGATATGCTACGTCTTTGTCCAAAGTGTCACAAATGTCTATGAAGACATTTGTATATCTAAAAAACATGGCCACCACTGGCCGATGAATTTTGAACACCTATTAGACAAGATTAATGGAGGTCGGAAACTCAGTGGGCATGAGTTTTACGCCTCTGTAGTCACGTGGTGTTTCAGACATCCACACTTTATTCATTTCTTTTGATATATCTTCTCATACTTTGCAACTTTGCCTCAAGAACCACTGCTGTCAATCAAATCGTTCATTAAATATTCTCGATTATGTAAAAACAACAATTTTGCGAACTAGTCCTAGGTTTTTCGCTCAACCTCAATATAAGCACCGTAGCACAATTCTCTGGAAAGTTAAACTTTTGACACACTGTCGTGACGGTATGCCAAAATGTTTGTAAGGAGCAGAGCTGCTTTTACTAAAATGCCTATAACTCTTGGATGGAAAGAGATATTTTCACCAAATTTGGAACACTTATGTAAGAGCTCAATCTGAGGTCACCGTAAAAAAACGGTGGAGTTTGGCCGCTTAGCGGGACTATAACAGGGAAAAAATTAAAACAGGCTATAACTACGCACCCGTTACTCTGACTTGAAAATTGATACGTTGCGTTTTTGTCCAAAGTGCCACAAGTGTCAATGAAGACATTTGTGTATCTAAAAAACATGGCCATCATCGGCCGATGAATTTTAAACATCTATTAGACAAGATTAATGGAGGTCGGAACTCAGTGGGCATTAGTTTTATGCCTTTGTGGTCACGTGGTTTACACTATATTCATATCATTTGATAAATGTCCTCATACTTTGCAACTTTGCCTCAAGAACCACTGCTGTCAATCAAATCGTTCATTAAATATTCCCAATTATGTAAAAAAAAAAATTGCGAACTAGTCCTAGGTTTTTCGCTCAACCTCAATATAAGCACCGCAGTACAATTCTGTGGAATCTCAAGATCAATAATTATCAAAAAATTTAGAAAAGGGATGTGGTCAAGTGCATTTAAAAGCTTATATCTCCAAAACTCAGATCTTCACCAAAATAGGTGAGCACATGAGACATATGGTTGTAAACAAGCATGCAAAATTTCACGGTGATCGGATTATATGTGGTGCTATAACTGTTAAAAAGCTTTAAAAAAACATGAATTTCCTTAGTAAATTGCCTGCCTGTACTGTCCATCTGTTACATGCTTCCTAAATAAAACATCCTTTTTACACGTGCTTAAAGGCCTTAAAGTGCTTGAACCCAGATTATTTCTACTTGCAGCTATATTTGTTGTTTATTTTATTCCCTCTTTTTGTATATATATCATTTAAAACATATTCTCATAAATCACTGTACCAAATTGCTTGAAATGTTGCACACATGCTCTTTGGACATGAATCTTGCTAAATCATAAAAAATAAGGTTAAAGCTATACTGACCATTGAATTTCCAAGTAATGTCTCGTCTTTCTGTCCCAACAACATCCATGATTAGTTTAACTTCATCTCCTTTACTGGCCGTCAGAGTGACCCTCACTGGTTTAAAGTGACCTTAAAAGAGAAAAATAATAGTATACTGGTATAACATCACAATTATCAGTTTTTTCCTTCAGTCTGATTAGTTTGGCAAATATATATTTCAGTATAGTAAATAGTAATTAGACAAGAATAGAACATAAGAACAGAAACAGCTGAAAAATATCTTGTGTCTTTTTTTGAATCACACAGGTTTGTAACAGTAAATGATGACAGAATTTCTATTTTTGGGTGAACTACAAGTTATGTTCTTTTCTTCCGCTCATGTCATCATACTTTTGCTGTAGTTGTTGATGAGTGTAACACTGCTAGGTTGGTCGGAGCCCCTTTTTGAGTGACAGTAGAAAATCCCACTGTGTTCAAAGTTTAAAAATCCAGTAGCCACCACTTCTTTAGTCTGTGGCCTCTGCACATTAAAACGTGGTGGATTTGCACGAAGGACAATACTGTTGTCCTTTGTGATGCTTAGCTGAATCCCGTCAGTGTCACGCTCTCCAGAAATGCAGGAGAGGTTGAAATGATGAGCAGGTGTGCCTCCATTATAGGTCATGGTGAGATGCATGACTGCATCTGCAAGAGAACACATTTAATACAGATTAATGCAAAGCTGTTTACTCAAATTGGACAGCTATTCAGAAACAATTACTAGAGAGAAACAAATAATAAGTCAGTAAGTTAATATTCTCATCACTTTAGGTTGAAACTGTGAACTCACTCTGGAACTTAGTCAGTACAGCTTCCTGTTTATTTACATTAAGATCAGAAAATAACAACAACAATGGAGCCGCTATAGAGGAACATCCACATTCCTGCTTTCACACATTTCCCCTGGCTTTCTGCCACTATGTGCCCTTCTCAACACAAGAACAATATCAGGAAACAAAGAGGATCCAAAGCCATCATTCCATCATGAATGCCACTAGATCCCATGTGAGAAATAATGAAAACATGTAGATGGGCCTGGGGCTAGTTGTCACACTTTTTTAAAACAGAAATCAATATCTACATAGACTCGTCTTGGTCACAGAGAAAAACATGAAATCATAAAAAAAACTTTTCCACTGTTATTGTCAAAAAACTTTTTTGAACATACACTGACCTACTATTGGGGCTGTTGCTTTATGTTGTCACACTATATAAGGTAAGATGCTAATTACTACAGCTGTACTCCAACCCATACAATCTTAAAATTGGGACAACTTGCCCTGACATTAAAAAACAACAAAACGAACAATTACTGCTTTCCAAAGAAAACAGCTGAAACTTCCAGTCAAACCTACCTTCATTATGTAGGTGAACCTTTACACTTTATTAAACTCAATTCTATTAAAGGATAAAATTGCCTTTTTTGTGTTTTATAACGTTTTTTGAGCACAGAATTGACAAATGTCATTCTGTAGATTTTGTCAATTCTGTGCTCAAAAAACGCTATAAAACACAAAAAAGGCAATTCTATCCTCATGAAAATTAACCATGGTTTTATTATAATAAAAGTGTAGTAACCCTGTTTTTTGGCGTATTGATTACCATTTGTGACACAGTTTTACTACAAATACCATGGTTAAACTATATGGTTAGAATACCAAAACCATGGTTCATTTGTAGTTATCATGGTTTAAGTACAGTAACCATGTTTTTGGTTTTATTTGTAGTAAAACCATGGTTAATTTTCGTAAGGGTATCGTACATATGAAACCAATATATATATATATATTTGAAACCGACATACAAATGATTCAAATCCTTTCGACTCAAATCCTGTTAGACAGCTCATATGAGATAACGTTAACTAGCCACAACTAGCTCTGGGCTTCCCATACAAATGGTACTCTCCCATTCAATCAATTAATATTTATTTTGAAATCAACTTAAAAGGAGAAACGCCACTTTTGTGTAGGTGTAGTGGAAAACTAACGACTAGTACTTACCAGATATGTCGATGAGGCACAAGAGGCAGATTAAATACAGCATGACTGTAATCTTATGTTCACTCTCAGATAATCCGTTAGAAATGATCCAAATACAGGATTTGTCATTCCAGTGGGGTTTTCCAGTTAGTCAGTCGTCGCCGCGCGTAATTGCGCATTTCTACGATCACTGTGAATGTACGCTGAACTGAACTGATTCGCTCTGCGCGTGGAAATCTGTGCTGTTGACACGCAGAAAACTCAACTCTTCTGCCTACTCCACACTCGTACTTTGGGTGGGAAAGGAAGGAAGAGGCGTAGGGGATGAGAGAGAGAGAGAGAGAGAGAGAGAGAGAGATACAGAGGATCAAACAGTTACTACAAGTATTTTCACTGAATTTCACTTACACGAAACGTTTACTCCTAAATTGTTATGTGTATTAAGAATAAAAATATATTTGTGAAAAAAACATTTAAACATCCTTAAAAAAAGACACATATTCAACTGAAAAGTAAACCTGTACAAGAAGTAGACAAAAATGTCCTTAAATCAAACAAAATTACAAAAATTACAAAGACAATACATAGACTGAATAGGAAAATTGCATAAGCATATATAAAAACAGAAGCAGTATGATTTTATTCCATAGCATTTTCATTTTATTCGTAACAGTGATTTGTTGTTACACTACTCACCTCACGCGGAAGTAAGCCGTCTTCTGTGCGTGCCAGACTTCTGGTTCATTAGCCGCTGTAAGGAAATACCGAGAAGAATAACAGCGTTGCAGTAAAGGTAAAACTGTTTGCACTACAAACCAGTGTGTTCATTATTAAGATAGTTTAGTGTGTGTAAGGCTGGGGGGACATAGGGCAAAAATGTCCCTGCACAAACAAATTAAATCTATAACGTCTGTTGCTAACAAAGTGAAAATGAATAGAAAGTGTCGATTGCGGCATTAAATTAAGATCTGCTCATGTTGCACCGTAATTCCTTTTAGGCGTTTTTACAGTGTTACGCATTATAACCAATCACACACGATTCTGTTGAGCTTAGAAATGCAATGGCCAATCAGAAGCGTTCAGGTGCGTCATCGCTGAAACTCATCAGTTTTGCTGAGCGCGGTACTCCTGAATTCTCTCATCATAAACAACAAAGCGCGGATGTACGCACAATGTAAGTAAGATATTCATTTATGGACAGCTTGAGTGATTATAAAGATAAATTAATTTTAAAAGTAAAGTAGCCATAGATCAAAGTTAGTGATAGTGTCGCTTTCTGTATATAGTTTATATGCCGTTCAGATAACCGTGGAAATGAAACATTATAATTATACATTTCTAATGTTTTTTTATTAAACTGTAATCACGTTAAACACAACTTCAGTATCGTTAAAAATATTTTATTAGCCTACATGACATCCATGTCTGGTTCTTTCCTAAAAAGACGAGTGTATGTTTGTAGTTAATAGACTTGGCTGCTTTTAGCCTTAACCTGGAGTTGGTTAACTTTCCGCCTATGTAATACACTAAAATAATATGGCAAGACACACCAGCTTGCAATATCAAGCAGCAAAACAAGCTGTTTTGTACAGCTTAAATTACTAGGAAGCAAATGACCCCTGAAGCCAGACACATTACGTTTACAAATGGCTGCATCCACTTTTACGGGTAAAGTAAGTAAACTAAACTAAATTAAATTTAAAAGTAAACTAAACTAAACTAAATTACTAAACTAAAGGAGCATTATATTATATTGAAAAGTTATTATCTCACATGGTTACACTACAGCACAGTGTCAAGTGTTTGTACCATTTTAAGTGAACATGTAGCTACCTTTTTTTATATACAAACTGGTTATTAAGGAAGGAAAGTGCGCCCAAAATACAGTTTCATGTCAGCATGCTCAGAGGTTAAATGCGGACTGATTTACTGAGTCAGGTGATCTCACATTATGTGAAAATTCAGATGTTTCCTGTCGACTGTACTTTTTGGCTGCACATGTACAGTGTGGATAAGTTAGTATTAGCATAGTTTTTCCTTCTAAAGCATCAGTGAGTGTTTTAACCTTCTGTAAGAGTTGCATATGAGTCCCTCAGTTGTCCTCAGTGTGAAAAGATGGATCTCAAAATCATACAGTCATTGTTGGAAAGGGTTCAACTACACAAAAATGACGAAAAACCAAAGAATCTGTGAGATCTGAAAGACTTTTCTGAAATACAGCGGGCAGAGTAACTGTTCAGGACAAACAAGGAACTCATGAACAACTATTACTAAACAAACAAACAGCTGTGGATCATTCAGGTAACAGTATTAATGATCAAGTGTATGTGAACTTTTGAACTTTTGAATATTTTTATAAATTTAACAATTATTTTCTCTTGTGGACTATATGTAAATGTATTTTATGTGAAATATCTTATTCAGGTTAGTACTAAATAAAAAAAAAAATGCATTTTGTATGATCCCTCTTATTTTGGTAAAACAATTACCATTTTGCAGGTTCTGCAGGGTGTATGTAAACTTTTGACTTCAACTGTATATAGTGTTTTAACATCCCCATCATTTAAGCACTAAACTGTCATAAAGAACAGAGATTACTGTCATGGTCATATTTGCCTGCAGTATGAATAAGTTCCACAGTCCTGTAGGCATCTTGTAACTACTTACATCAGTCATAGCCAGGAAACGAGAAACAATCCCTGAGCGTATGTTTTGTCTAAATGCTCAGTCATCTCTAGTTTAATTGCAGAGGAAAAGCCCACCGCCGCACGTCTACAGACCCATTTACACCGTCTCTGCACACTTCACTAATTTGTAGACGGATGGTTTTTGAAATGAGCGCTTATATGTTTTCTGTCTGTTTCTTGAAAACATCACACAATCGAAGCTGACTCAGAATGACATTGTTCCGACTTTCCTGTTTTCCAGTTCAAGAGCAAGGGACAGATAAAAAGTCATTTCTTTTTTGCACACAGATAATAAAACTGAGTTTTGTTGTTGATTTGTTAGTGCTGATTTAGACTAGAAATATCTAACGTGTTGCTGTTTTTAGAAGTGCTGTCTGAGGCTGAGGTCTTCTTGCTTTTGTGTGCACTGTCACCTTTGGTACATATGTTATGAACTCTGCGCTGCTCATACACAAATAGCAGGTCATCTTCACAGGTCACACACACATCCTGCCTATTTGGTGACATAGGTGAAACACAATGTAAACATTATATTTAATAATCACATTTACAGTTACTTCAAAGAAAAACATTATGATGAATCCAAAGACTAAGAGTCTTTAGATGCACCATAGTAGTTATTATTATATATTAAATAATTTGTATTACTTGCTGTATGCTATTGTTCAAATATGTAATTTTAAATAAGAAATTGTTGTTTTTATTTTAATGCATTAAATTGATTAAAAGTAACATTAAAAACATGTATAAGTTTACAAAAGATTTCCATGTCAATATGCATTATTCATCAAAGAATCCTGAAAAATATGCATCATGTTTTCCACAAAAATAGCTTCATAACAATATTTCTATAATAATAATAATAATATTTCTAGGGCACAAAATCAGCATAATACAATGATATCTGAAGGATCATGTGACACTAAAGACTGGCATGGTGGCTGCTGAATATTCAGCTTTGCCTTCACAGGAATAAATTACAATTTAAGCATATTAAAATAAAACATTTATTTTACAATATACTGTTTTTTTTTCTTTCAAAACTTCTTTCAAAATTATTAAGCATACCAGCCCCATACATATTGTTGCAGAAATAAGCAATAAACCAGCTCAAATTGGAGATAGATTGAAGCTAAAAACATTTTTGTACAGTATGCCAGTTGCATGCACTGAACACTTGGCAAAATGACAGTATCAATAATCATATGCTGAGAAAAAAAGAACAATATGCAAAAATATGATTTGCATAGTTGCCTTTGTACTTTTTCTATATTCTAAATTGTCTTTGGTAGAATGTGTGCTTGTTTTTGTATTGGGGCGTATTTGTGTATACAAAAACTGTCTGATAAAGCGCTGAAAGTGTTTGGATGAGGAAGCCGCACGGGAAAGTAGTAGACACTGTGTCAACATATTCTGTGGATGCGTGGAGCCAGGGTGGGAAAAACACTCACAAGAACAAGGTACTTAGAGGGACTAGATTTAACCACCGCACCCCCCCCAGACTGCCGCCTATTGTCCCAGTCACCTTTTGTAGTCCCGCAGTAATTGCTTTACCTCCTCTTTATTATTAAAGTGATGATGAATGCTGATTATTTTCTCTTGTCGGCAGACAAAGAATCAAGGCTTTTGTCTTGCCTCATTTTCCTTTGTGAGTTCAAGAGACAATGCACATGCTGGCGGCCAGCATACATGTAAAGGGAATCAAAAGGCTTTGTGCAACTGTTTATTTAATTTTTTTTTTTTTTTTTTTGGTAATGCTCAAGTGCATCTGAAACTGTTTTTGCCTAGTTACCTTGTAACAGAATACATTAAGTATTAAATGATAAGCTATGATTTATTTTTTATTAAATTTTAATTTCAGAGGAAGGTGTAAGTGGTGTTTTCCTGTGCATAACTGTCGACCACGACATTAGGGCATTTCTAGTTTGTTCTGGGTAGTTGCTAGGTGGTTTCTATCCCAAGTCACAAGACCCCCAAGTAAGACAGATAGGTAGATGATAGACAGACAGACAGACAGACAGGGAAATAGGTAGGTAGGTGGATAGATAGATAGATAGATAGATAGATAGATAGATAGATAGATAGATAGATAGATAGATAGATAGAT
>JAHKKF010520413.1:3321-18549 GCA_019740295.1 Labeo calbasu | reverse complement strand
CTTTAAAATATAATTTATTTCTGTGACGCAAAGCTGAATTTTCATCAGCCATTACTCAATCTTTAGTGTCACATGATCATTTAGAAATCATTCTAAAATGCTGATTTATTATCAGTGTTTGAAACACTTGTGCTGCTTAATATTTTCTTGAAACCTGTGATACTTTTTCAAGACTATTTGATAAATAACAACTTAAAACAAACAGCATCTATTCAAAATAGAAATATTTTCTAACCATTTAAATCTTAAGTATCACTTTTATCAATTTAACACATCCTTGCTGAACAAAAGTATTAATTTCTTTTAAAGAAAGAAAGAAAAATATTACTGACCACAAACTTTGATATACATTAAGCAGCACAACTGTTACCAGCATTGATAGTATATCAGCATTTTAAAATGATTTCTGAAGAATGATGCTGAAAATTCAGCTTTGCATCACAGGAATAAATTCTATTTTAAAGTATACTAAAATAGAAAACCACTATTTTAAATAACGTTTAAAATAGCTAAAATTTTTTAGTAATATTTCACAATATTACTGTTTTTTTCTGTATTTTTAATCAAATAAACGCAGCCTTGGTGAGCAGAAAAGTCTTCTTTAAAAAAACATAAAAAATCTCACTGATCCCAAACTTTTAAATGGCAGTGTATATACAATTTTTATTACCAAAAAACATATGAAGAGTTCAGATGCAAAAGCCTCTAAATCCATCTGACGTATTTCTTTAAAATGAGCATTTCTTTTTGGCTACTTTGTATAGGTTTCTATATAAGTACTGCTACTTCTGATTGGGCTGAGGCTGGAATTTAGCGAGTTTGAAGTATGTGACACTATGTGTCGAGAGCATTCACTCAGTATCATTATCTCATTTTTGACCGAGATGGCTTTCAGCTGATTTTGCATCTGAACTCTTCATATATAACTAATTTAATTATTGGAAACATATATCTATTTCATAAATGGAGTAGTAATTGTTTCAATTTTAAACAAATGAGAAACTTTGGCATATGAAATATATAATATAAAATATAGCTGTAAAATATAGTTATGACTGGTTTTACTGCAGCCGCTGTGGTTTATTTTGGTGTCGTCGTAAAAAACATAAAAGTCAAGTTGTCGAGTCTGTCAACAAACTCCGGAAGCTCAAAGTGCGTTTTCAACATACGTTGCATGACTGTTAGTTTAAAGCACTAAAACAGGTTCACCTGTGCTGCACTACATGTTGCAGAAATGATCTGAGTGGCATTTATTGGATATATCAGGCAATTAGAGCCTCATATTCATGCGGTACAGCGTGTTGACTTTATTTCCATTCCAGCAGGTGTCAAAGTACTGACGCTGTACCAACATGCTTACTAGCGTTGTTGCACCAACGGCCCCCTAAAATGGTATTCGGACATTTAAAATGTCATAATGTGATTGCATTATTTGAGAATATGAAACCGAGTACTCTCTTGACTAACTTTTCATCAGTTTTACCCAGTGTTTTGGATAGTTTAAGTGTAGTTCATTACATTAACTGGCAAGCATAAAGTGTCCCGCTTCCACGAAGTCACAACGCAGTGAAAGGGCTGTTATTGTCATACACTTTGTAAGAAGAATCTGGCTTAAAGCAACAACCGAAACAGATTATGAGTCATTGCTGAGGAGTCGAGCTTCAGTGAGAGCTGTTAAACCCTTTACCCCATGATGGGCTTTTGGCTGCCTTAGAGGATTTAGTAATGAGGCCTTTGATTGGAGCAGCTCATAGGGACTGCTGTAACATTATCCCGGTTAGTGTAACACTCTAAATTTGCTGCACAGCGAAGGGAGCTGCTGTGCTCAGACCTGCTGTCGAATCACCAGCGTGACGACACCCCACCGGGACAGTTTCTCTAGAGCTGGGCCTAAACAAACAGCGGCCCAGAATCCATCAATACCACACCAGCTGCAACAGATGCCAGAAGATCTCTGGATGTTCTGCAGAGAAGGTTGTAGTGCTTTCGGTGGTTGTATGTAATAAATTACTTAGATTACAAGCAAAGGCCACCAGTGACTTGGAAGTGATTTCAAAGCACATTTTGACGCACTGGTAGCTAAGGCCGCTCTTGGCGGATACATGAGCACTGAGCGCCCGGTGATTGCCTGGAGCTTGCGTCTCCGAAATCGGAGACACAATAACAGTAATATTTTTTAAATGATGTGGGTTTTTGGGCAAAGACATTTCACAAGTCCACAAGAACAGACAAGAATGCATATTGAGAAACAGCTATTGTCTGTGTGAAAATATAAAATGATAAAATACACTGTTATATTCTTTTGTGTTTGCGGACTGATCTAAATAAGCCCAGCAAGCATGAACAGCATGGATGAATGAGTAAAGGAGACGCTTTATCCCCTACTTCCACACACAAGTGATGATTCAACCAGTCTTTTGGTACCGTTTCGCTGTGCTAGGTACCCCAACGGAAGGGTACCAAAAAAGCGGTAGAGTACGGTTCGCTATTTTGGTACCATTCACAACTTTTGAGAATGGAAACAGACATAATCGCGTACCGTACTGTACCGAACCGTACTGCTCGGTGAAAATGAGCCATAAGTCTCAGGTGTCGCAAAAATGTCAGTAAAGTTTAAGTCCAAAATACCCAACGGATCATTTATTATATCATTTTGAAAATGCCAATTGTGAGTGGAAGTGGAAACGCTCTGTTTTTGTGCATGTCTCTTTAAATGCAAGTGAGCTGCTGCTCTCCACCCCCTTTTCCAGAATAGGGCTGTGCCTTTATGGCTCGTACCTCAGATACTCTGCTAAAAAACGTTTGGTTTTGATTATTGTTCTGAAATCATGCGTTTTAAAGTCATATCAGTTTAAACTTCTGATATAGGGTTTTCTGAGCGCAGACATCTGAAGAACGCGCACAGAAAGCGGCTGTCACATGGCAAGTGATTACTAAACTAAGTTCTTTTTCATGTCTTATTGCGCTTAAACTGTCAAATACACACAAGTTTATGGCAAAGTCCACTGCTCTCTTGTCTCCTCTGAGGCTGGAACTGTGTTTGTCACCAAAGACAGAACAGTTAGCATGCTTTGCTTGCACTATTGCCATGGTGTTAGAACTGGTACACCGTTGTCACTTGTGAAAACACAATATTGGCGCTGTAGGCGGAAATGTGCAGATTAAGGGGCGGTAATATTATAATAAGATCTCAGAGCGAAATCTGAGCAGCTCAATTTTTTCCACATGCTTCCAGAAAAAGGCTTAGCAAAACTGGTTACTGTCCTTTCTCACGTTTTTTTGGTTGGTGGATGCACCAGAGACCCGATTATAGTACTTAAACATGGAAGAAGTCAGATTTTCATGATATGTCACCTTTAAAGCTTTGAAAAATGGTCTCAACCATTTTTGATAGTAACATTATATGTACATACTGTTAGTCAACACAACACTTTCAAGCAACAGATTTATCCTTAGACAATATAGCTTTAATAGTGACATGGTCATATCCTAAGCACAGCAAACAAGACAGTTGATATGGAAAATATATGCATTTTATACAAATATAGAATATGTATTTTAGTAAACTTGGATAAAAACGTTGAACGCAAAATACAGCAGTAGTTTATAATGTACCCCCTCATCTACATTACAGTTATGGGAAATGTATGTCTGGCTGTCTTCTGTGTATTTTCATACACTGGACCCTCATTTTTGCTAGAAACTGAAGTGACTGGCAAATCTTGAAAATGTCTGTTATTTTGGGTGGAGGTAGAGGATTTAATTGTGCGCTTACATACAGTATTTGATATGTTTGACAGTATCAGAGACAAAGGGCAGAGACGGTCCACTCATATAAAAATAAATGAGAAAATTGTACCGTTCAATATACCAACTGTAGTCCTGCAGTTAAAAGCGCCAAAAGAGGCACGGCCTGTTTTGTATGTATGGTCCAGCCTGAAAAATAAAGCAGTTTGAGCTTTATTTATTAATTATTCGTGATTAATCGCATACAAAATAAAAGCTTGAGTTTGCCTAATAAATGTGTGTGTACTGTGTAATTATTATGTATTTATATATACACAATGGATGTAAATATTTAAGAGAAATATGTTATGTACAAAATATTTTTATTTATATATATATAAAAAATATACATTATATAAAAATTATAATAAATACATATACATGTAAATATTTCTTAAATATGAATGAATGTGTTTGTATTTACATATACATAATAATTACACACAGTACACACACATATATTAGGCAAATTTAAACTTTTATTTTGTATGCGATTAATTGCAAATAATCGTTTGACAGCCCTAAATTAAATATATAATATTGACAAAAAGTTATGTAGATTTTGGTCAATATGATATCTGTGTCCTCTGCCCCTACTTTTGGTTTAAAAGGGGTTGTTTTTTGTTTTTAAAACAATAGATTTCAAGAACATTTTACTAAAAATTGACATAAATCACAAGATCTAACCATATGTGCGTCAGATAAAAAGTGTTTTGCTAACAAACACTCAAGGCTTTCTATGTTCAAATAAACAGACAGTATAAATTACACGTATTATGATATAGTTTAAAACGGAGTCATCATGCTAATATGGTAATAATAACATTTATTTAATATTTATTTGTAACACTTTTTTTGTCTCAAAATTTTATGTATTTAAATATTGTATATTTATTACTTTTAAAGTTTTTTGCAGTTTCTGTATTTTATAAGATATTTTACATCCATATATTTTATTTAAAAACCCATAATACAAAATGTTATAAATTATACACATTACAAAAGCACTAGTAGTATATACATATCTATCTATATCATTATAAAATTATTATCATTATTAAAAAAAATTATGTTGTCTTTAATGTTCTATACTTAAATTTACCCAATTACTTTAATCAATAATTTAAACTG
Source organism: Labeo calbasu (assembly GCA_019740295.1). Taxonomy (NCBI): domain Eukaryota; kingdom Metazoa; phylum Chordata; class Actinopteri; order Cypriniformes; family Cyprinidae; genus Labeo; species Labeo calbasu. Next base: position 13,632 of record JAHKKF010520413.1, on the reverse strand, counting down.
TTGTCAATTACAATAGACTGTTTAAAATTGTTTCTAAATTATACATGTAAAACACAGGAGCTCAAAGGGCTGATATATTATGACAAAAATCATTATTGTAGGTTATTGCCCTTTATATTGTAATAATGATTATTAATATCGAAATAGAAAATAATAATAAAAAAAAAAAAATTCGTTTTGGGCACGTCACATCACACACGTCTAGCACAAATTATGCAAAAACTCCCATTATAATCACTGAAGTTACGAAAATCATCTTTTATTTACATCGTATCTTCCTCTGATTGGCGTGTTTTCAGCGCTGTCTAATCTAAGCGCCTCTGATTGGCCAATGCATTCCTAAATTCAACAGAAACACGTTTGATTGGTTATAAGGTTCAACGCTGCACAAAACAGCACGTAAAAGCAATCAGACACAGTGTGAGTGAATCTAAATGTAATTCCGTGAATTGACACTTTATTCATTTTAATTTCGTTTTAATCTCAACAGCCGTAATAAGTGCTTTTGTAATATATATATTTTATAACATTTTGTGTATTATACATTTCATCAGATTTGAGTTTTTTTTTTTCATTTTTGTGTAAAGTATGCAATATTTCTTTGTTCTATACTACTATACTAATGCTTTTTATCCAACAAAAAATACTCTTATATAGATAACTAAATACATATTTTAAAAGTATAAGTGCAACACAAAAAAAATGTGAATTTCGTAAAAAGATTTTTTGTTAATTATAGGATGCCACAGTTGCTGTTAAAGAATAAATTGTATTTAATCTATAATATTGACCCGCAAATGAGTGTCTTCCTCATTATTTTTTAGGAGATCAACACCTCTAATGATCTAAATTCATTCCACCACGCAGCTCTCAGCATTGCAACTGGCACCACATTCTGCTCATTTGTCATATAACACCATCACTGTTCATCACTGAAGCTGCTTCTGCAGGGACTCGGTGTGGACGTGCTGACCTCTCCATTTACTCCCACCCATCCGTTGGTGTCCTTCGCACGCACCCAGTCCTTACCCACATAACCTTTGACATCCCCTATGGAGCACCTCTCATTGGGATCCAGCGCTAACATCCTCTTGAACATCTCCATACATACGGGCGTGAATCTTTTCCACTGAGATGGTACAGGGTTTTTCTTCGGCGACCTGCGCCAGTCTGCAAACTCCTCGTAGAAATCGTCGGTGTCGTTGCAGCGCTCCCAGGGGAAGAAGCCCGTGAGGATACAGAAAAGAAGCACGGCAAAGGCCCAGGTGTCTAGAGTGGGCTCCACGCAGAGCGGAGGGACTTTCACCTCCTTCTGACCTTCCTCCAGGACCATGGCACACAACTCTGGAGCCATATACGGCAGTGTGCCCGATATGAAGCGGATGAAGGTTCCTCGTCTTTGGGTGAGGCCGAAGTCGGCCAGTTTGACGCAGCGGCACTGAGTGTCCAGCAGCAGAACGTTCTCGGGCTTGATGTCGCGGTGGACCAGACCACGCTGGTGGATGAACTCTAGAGCACAAGAGATCTGAACGGCACAGCGCTTCACTGCACATTCAGGGATGCCCACCTGGGGAAAAAAAAGAAAAGAAAAGCAGTATAGTAAGTTGTTGATTGTCAACAAATATTGCATAATGTACACAAAAATGGCAAAAGAATAAAAACTCCTATATTCTGCTGAGACACAGGGGAATTTTGTTTTTTTTTTTTGTTTGTTTTTTTATATAGCTTGTCCTCTGTAAAATGGGTATGAAAACAATGTTTAAAAAAGATGTTTACATGTTTGTTTTAATATTCTAAATAATATATTAAATATAATTCAGTGATGTATTATAAAAAAACTAATAATAAACTACCAAAAACTTTAATCATACTTCAATAATAAAAATATGTAAATACAAAATATCTTAAATGCAAATAAAATAAAACATATAGATTACTAAAAAACTTTAGAACAAATAAAATTAAAACAAAATTGATAAAAAGTCTCCCTCTGAATGTTTGATAACAAAATAAAAATAATTTTCAAATATATAAAACAAATGACACAAAACCCTAATAAAAAGTGTATCATGTAATTATATATTATTGTGTATTTGTGTATATGTATTATTGTGTGTATATATATATTTTTATATATTTAGTTTAAATATTTTGTGTGTGTGTATAAGTTTAATGTACTATTTGCGTATACTTTAGATATTTAAAGAAATAATAATATAAAAACAAAGTAATATATAAAATATAATATAAAAATAAGATTTTATTAGCTGTTTATAATTTTATATATATAGTTTAATATTAATTTGTATATATTTTAGACACTTTTAAATATATATTAATATATAAAAACTATAAAAGTAAGATTTAATTGGTTGTTTGTAATCTGTCTATCTATATAAATAAAAGTTTGATATATTTATATTTTAGATAATACATAAATATATAATAATATAGAAAAAAAAACTTTATTAGTTGTTTGTAATCTATATATAAAAGTTTGATTTTTAGATATTTTGATTTGTAGATATTTTAGATAATATATAAATATATTGTAATATATATAAAAAAAAGATTTTATTGTTTATCTATCTATCTATCTATCTATCTATCTATCTAAGTTTGATATATTATTTGTATATATTCTATCTATCTATCTATCTATCTATCTATCTATCTCTTTGTCTATAAAAGGTTTTATATATTTTAGATAATATATATTGTAATATATACAAATAATATATATAAAAAATTAAGATTTAATTAGTTGTTTTTAAATCTATCTATCTATCTATCTATATAAGTTTGATATATTATTTTTATATATTTTATCTATCTATCTATCTATCTATCTGTCTAGATAGATAGCAAATAATTATTAACAGAAATGGACCAATATGCTCACTAATTTATTTTGGATCCAACAGTATGACACTGACACTTTGCTTATGCACAGGCACAAAATACTCCCAAGACAACATCATTGCATGATGAATTACAATATAAGGTTGCATGAGTTTAGGAGCCCCTGCGGCGTTACTGCCGCTTTAAATCTTTCCAGGCCTCAGTGTGTCTGGCTTAAGGTTTCACTGGATATGCTGAAGTAACAGAGACTCATGTGGTGACAGAGAAAAACAGCTGCTCTGCTCTTTTACTCACACAGTGCACCCTCCAAGATTTCCTGAGAGGACATGTGAACATTACCGAAATATGTCCAGCGTACGTCCTGCTTCTTGTTCAGTACAAAAAACATGTGAACATGCCTAGCGTGTGAACGGGCCTGTAGTACATAGCAGTGCAGGGCAGGCCTGGACTGAATTCTGGATCTGGAATTTTATTAGTCACATACTCTACAAGTGTTTGCTTCAGCTACAAGAACTTTTAATACTGTATTAAACACACTTTTCACACTAGTTTCTAATAATGCCCAAAAGTAAATATGTATGTATCTGATCCAGCCAATCTCAAGTTCACCATTCCAGCATGTCAAATGATGGCTTATTTAAAACATTTTGTCATAAAATGACACCGTAGCTTATTTCATTACTAGTATCTTCAGTTATGGAAGCTCTCAGAGGCTGTGTTTATTATTTTTTTCTGTTTTGTTTTTTAGTATCCTGACACAAAAAAAATCTGTACATCACTCATCATTTCTCTGTGACGTATTTAATCAGCATCTTTCAAACATCATTCTATAAGCATGCAGACATCCTGGTCCCTTGGGATAACATATACTGTACCACATCTAGAGTCACTATAGTGTTTGTGACGATAAAGTTGTAACCTTCTCAAGTGTCGGACACTGATTTAGAAGTGGTCTGCCAATGACAGAGTGACAGACAGACATGCTTTAAAGTACGTCTGGCTTTGTGTATATAAATAAATAAATGTATAAATATGGTAATATACATATAAATAATAGTCTCAAGTGTTTAAAAGATCCAACAGTGTGATACTGGCACTCTGTTAATGTGTAGGCACACAGTTCTAGACCTGAAAGCCTTGAAAATATTTAATACAGCTTTAAACTTTTTCCCCATATTAGAATGTGTCCTGTTATTTTTTTCAAGCAAAAAATAATGACTCTTAATCATTTTTAACATGATTTACAGAAGACACCCACTAATAGCCTGTCATTCTGTGGAAGTTTGTTTCCACCCCTGAATAAAAAAAATTAAAAATGTAATTGCGACTTCTAAGAATTGCGAGTTTATATCTCGCAATTCTGACTTTATAATATGCAATTGCGAGTTTAATCCAGAGTTGTGAGATATAAATTCACAATTGTGAGGGAAAAAAGTCATATCAGTCTTTTTTGTCCCCTCAAAATTGGATTTTACAACTCGCAATTGCAAGTTTATATTTTGCAATTCTGAGAAAAACAGTCAGAATTGTGAAATAGAATTTCAAGATACAGGGCCAGCTGCATAAAAGGTTAAGACTATTCTTAAAAGTTAGTAAGCTATTTTTTTTCTTTAAGACTGGCCTAAATTAATTCAGTTACATAAAAGCGTAGATTTGTCTAAGTTGAATCCAAAAAATAAGACTGATTACCTCTGGCTAACTGCCAGTTGGTCAGACTAATTCTTAAAGGAGAAGTCCACTTACAGAACAACAATTTACAGATAATGTACTCACCCCCTTGTCATCCAAGATGTTCATGTCTTTCTTTCTTCAGTCAAGAAATTGTGTTTTTTAAGGGAAACATTTCAGGATTTTTCTTCATATAATGGACTGCTATGGTGCCCCGAGTTTGAACTTCCAAAATGCAGTTTAAATGCGGCTTCAAGCGATCCCAAATGCGGTTGTACACAATCCCAGCCGAGGAAGAAGGGTCTTATCTAGTGAAACGACCAGTTATTTTCCTATTTTCACTCTCCTTGAACTCTGTGTATTTTAGCTCAAGACAGTTAGGCTATGTCAAAAAACTCTGACCATATTTCAAAACTTCAAAAATCATTTCAAAATCATCCTACATCGCTGCAGACGTACTGACCCAGTCTTTGCGAAGTGAACATGCAAAGAAGATCAAACACCCTCAACAAAAAAGGTAAAAACAGCGATATAGGACGATTTTTAAGTTGAGGGAGAAAATACGGTCGGAGTTTTTTGACATAGCATGACTGTCATGAGCTAGAATACACAGAGTTTAGGGAGAGTGAAAATAGGAAAATAACTGATCGTTTAACTAGATAAGACCCTTCTTCCTCTGCTGGGATTGTTTGAAACTGCATTTGGGATCGTTTGAAGCCGCATTTAAACTGCATTTTGGAAGTTCAAACTCCTAACCATATCAGTCCATTATATGAAGAAAAAACCTGAATTGTTTTCCTCAAAAAACATAATTTCTTTAAGACGGAAGAAAGAAAGACATGAACATCTTGGATGAGTACATTTGTAAATTGTTGGAAGTGGACTTCTCCTTTAAAACACTGTCTTAACATAGAGACTAAGTTCATGCAACTAGCCCACAAATTCACCTTTGCAAGAAAAAAGACAGAATTGCAAGTTTATATCTCACAATTCTGACTTTATAATTCGCAATTGTGAGCTTGTATCTCACAATTCTGAGAAAAAGAAAGTTGCAATAACATTTTTAAATCAAATTAACATTTTTATTTTGGGTAGAAATGGGCTTTCCATTTTTTTCTGTCATTTTAAATCTTTACCAATCTTTGCCACTACTCTTTAAACAGCTAGGTTTTACCCATTTCTCAGCAGCAACTGTTACACAAAAAAAAAAAAAAACATTTAGTGCAATCAATTTTTCTTTTATATATTTTAATAAGTACAGGTCAGAATAAGTATGTTGACTGGATGACGATGGAACATTATTTCACCCGTATTTTGACATTTTATTTTTACAAATGTTATTTGAAGCATTAAAGTAAATGCTGTGCACTTGCATTTATTATGCTATATTACGTATATAAAATTTCCAGACACCAAAATGTAATGTCTTGTCTTTGACCCATGTATAAAATGGGCCTTTTGGGCTTCAATATGAAATATACATCAATAAAAAATACTATTGTACTTTTTGCATCATTTGACAAAATTATAACTTAACTGGAAATAATGCATAATCAAATACTAAAGGGACCGTTCACCAAAAAATGAAAATTCTGTCATTAATTACTCACTTTCGTGACGTTCCAAACCTGTAAGACATCTTCAGAGAACAAATTAAGATATTTCTGATGAAATTCGAGAGATGTTTGACCCTGCATAGACAGCAACGCAACTACCATGTTCAAGGCCCATAAAGGTAGTACACATCATTAAAATAGTCCATGTGACGACAGTGGTTCAACCGTAATGTTATGAGGCTTTTTGTGCACAAAGAAAACAAAAATATGTCTTTGATGCATGTTAGGGTAGTCTTGTGAACGTGTGTCAAAAGCTGACATGGAAGAGAGGAAATTGTTGAATAAAGTCATTATTTTTTGTTTTCTTTGCAAACAAAAACTATTCTCGTAGCTTCATAACATTACTGATGTTACATGAACTATTTTAACAATGTCCTTGCTACCTTTCAGGGCCTTGAACGTGGTAGTCGCGTTGCTATGCAGAGTCGGAAAGCTCTCGGATTTCATCAAAAATATCTTAATTTGTGTTCTGAAGATGAATAAAGGTCTTACAGTTTTGGAACGACATGAGGGTGAGTAATTAATGACAGAATTTAACCAACCTAGTGCTCAAATAGTTGAAGAAAGACTCTGCACATGTGAATTTGCAGTGCTTTAGCATAACTACATGTGATTGTGAATAAAGGAAAGATCTCATGATGTTTGAAGACCCACCCGTGGCTGGATGATGGCGAACAGATCCCGTCCTGTGACAAGCTCCTGGGCGAATCCATAGTGCTCGTTGGACTGGAATGCAATTCCAAACAGTCCCACGATGCAGGGGTGGCAGGACAGATGCAAGGAGATGCAGTATTCTCTCAGGAAACCCTGCAGTTTAGTCGAGGCCTTGGGCAGCACTTTCAGAGCCATTGGAGTCCCTGTGACACAATCAGGAAAGTGGAAAAGAAACAAGATCAGAGGACATTAGGCCTTCCTAAAAGGTGCTCTAGAGACACATAACATGACGTACAGTCTTGAGTTTGTAGTGGAAAGTATTTTCACAGCTGTTCGGATGATATCTTGGCATTACGATGTGTGGGAGTGTAAAAGGGGAGGTAGTGTTTCATTTAAATAGCATTATCTCATTTCTGAGCTGGTCAAAGTGTTCCTTGCAATACTGACACACATACCACAGTAATGAATGATTCCCACGTTCATGTGCGACAGTAGGCCTGTTTACATTCTTAAAGAATACATGGTACTATTATTACATACAAAGAACCATAGTAATACCATCTGTTTGATAGTTATAGTTTATAAATGGTCTTACTCTATCCTCATGCTTTTGGTACACCTTTACAAATTAACTATAATGTGATAATCTTTTGTCAGGTGACCTAAAATGTGTGAAATGCCAAATGGTAACATCAGAATTAACCCTTAGAAATATTTTTATTATGACTTAGTCTACTTTAGGTTATTTTTGTTTGTGAAACTAAGTATTTTTCTCAAAATTACATAGATGTGTCCGAAAGATCGCGTACGTGCTGCAAAAATTACGTCATCGCGGAATGGGCGGTCCTACGCCAGATCTGCGTGTGACGACGTGGATGCCATTTATGGTAATAAGTATGACCGCGTTTTTTGCGTTTACGCTGTGGGAGACAAATTCCACTAAGCAAACTCTGTTGTATACGGCTCACAAATGTAGTTGGTCATCTGGTATTAATATTAAACGTTATTCATTTGTCATGGTATAAAATCAACCGTGAAAGGGCGAGGAGTGCCTACTGTGGGTAAGAGTTTTTCTTTCCTTAACGAAATAACACTAACGTTACAGCCTGAGAGAAACCTGTGAGATTCTTTCACAATTGACCCCTTTTCAGGCGTTTTAACGGTCATCATCATCATAAATCCTTATTTTTTTTTCATATTTTGATTTTTAAAAAAATGTATGTACATTTATAACATTATTCTTTGTATTATATCACCTTTTTATTAAGTTACAAAAAACTAGTTAACGCTAATGCGAGGGTGTTTCTGATGCCGCGTTTATGGGATGGACGGTAAATTTGACATTGTTCTCTCTTCTGACTGCCGATATCAGTCTCTCTCTATTTTTTTCCTTTGAATGAAAGTCGTGACAACACTATCGTTGAGTTTTCCCTTTGTTATTTGAGTGAATAGGAATGCAAAAAATATATTTGTGGTACTCTCCCATTCACTGCTCTCGGATTTTACCCAACTGTGACGACTTCCGCTAAGAGAAACCCGGAAATGTAAGAAAGGTCCATAAAGGTGTCGAGTACGTAAGTATTAATACAATAAGATAAATGCTAACAGCAATAGCAAACAATCACTTATTATACGGCTATCTGGAGTACTTCATTCTGATTGGTCAATCTTGGCATTTAGTGGTTAGATGAAAATAATATTACTGATATATCCGCCTGTCGTCCATCTCAAACGGACAACTGACCGGCTACTTTCATGTTTTTTGCATATTGCGTCTCAGTTATTCACTGTAGTGAAAAAAACCTTCACCGACTTGAGAGGGCTACATTATTAATATTACTGTAACAGTGTTCCAGTTTTCGTTTTGTGACTAAAGTTAGCCCAGTTATTTTGAACACTGAAATGGACTGTGGGCTATCAGAAGCTTCAAAAATATACAGATAAAATTATCTGATATTTAATATTTGGATAGTGTAATGAATATAACAGTGAATAATTATAATATTCATCCAGTCATTATCTTAATAAATCTATTCAGGGTGATACAAGACCCAAGGCTTAGTTGTTTAATGTCAAAAACAAACAACTGGACAAAAAAATAAAAAGTAGAAATTGCTGAACATAGTCACTTACTGTGTATATTGTTTCAGAAAATTTGTGAAACCTGATGGACTTGCTTTTAAAAAAACAAAATGAGTGGCTTCCTAAGACTAAGACGTATTTGTCTGGCTGACATACCCTTGCAGCGGTGGGTGACCAGCAGCACACGGCCGTATTTGCCACGGCCGATCTCTTTAATGATGTTGAAGTGCTCTTTAATCTCGAGCTGACATAAACTCTGAGATGTCAGCTCCATCAGCTCGTCTATTAGACTGCTGCCCTCCTCCACTGAGCCCAGTTCAATCATTGCACTGTCTGTCCTGGGAAAGAAAGTAAACAGTAATCTGCAAAATGTGTTCAGTGTTCACTTTAGAGTGTGCAAATGTTCACAACACAATGCCTTTCAGTACTTTCTTAAAAACGGACACTTACATTAATGTTGTCATGTTAGAATGTGTGCATACACTTACCAGTCATTTTTAATTTTAAATTTTTTTAAAGAAGTCACCAAGCCTGCATTTATTTGAAAGTAAAACAGAAACAGGAAAATGTTGAAATATTTTTACTATTTAAAATAGCTGTTTTCGATTTTAAAATGTAATTTATTCCTGTGATTTTCTGAGTTTTTAAGCATCATTACTCCAGTTACATGATTTTTCATAAAACATTCTGATATTCTGATTTACTGCTCAAAAAAGTTTTAGATTATTATTATTATTATTATGTTAAGTAGCTGCATGCTGAGTAGATTTTTTTTTTCAGGTTCTTTTGATGAATAGAAAGTTCAGAAGAACAGCATTTATCTGAAATAGAAATCGTTTGTAACATTATAAATGTCTTTATCATCACTTTTAATTCATTCAAAGCATCCTTGCTAAATAAAAGCATTAATTTTCTATAATTTTTCTAATAATTAATCCTCCCGCCCCCCAAAATAATAAAATATATAAAAATTTAGTTAAAAATTAAAATAAAAAAATTATACTGACTCAAATCTTTTGAATGGTATTGTGTGTAATGTTACAAAAACTTTTATTTCAGATAATGCTGATCTTTGGGTCTTTCTATTCATCAAAGAATCCTGAAAAAAATGTACTCAGCTGTTTTAAATATTGATGATAATAATATTTAAAAATGCTTCTTGAACTGCAAATCAACGTGTTGGAATGATTTCTAAAGAATCATATGACACTGAAGACTGGAGTAACGATGCTGAAAATTTAGCTTTGATCACAGGAATAAATTACATTTTAAAATATTTTCAAAAAGAAAGCAGTTATTTTTATTAGTACAAATATTTCACAATATTACAGCTTTTGCTGTATTTTAATTAAAAAAATGCAGGCGTGGTGAGCAGAAGGGAATTCTTTAAAAAACATTAAAAATCTTTTGACTGGTAGTGTATTTAAGT